>BJBW01011897.1:0-10080 GCA_004320125.1 Scolopax mira
TGGGGTCTCACCAGAGCAGAGCAGAGGGGCAGAATCCCTGGCCACACTTCTCTTGATACAGCCCAGGATGGGGTTGTCTCTCTGGGCTGCCAGAGCACACTGCCAGCTCATGTTGAGCTTCTCATCCCCCAAGTCCTTCTCCTCAGGGCTGCTCTCCAGCCATTCTCTGCCCAACCTGCATTTGTGCCTGGGATTGCCAGGACATTATAGAGAGGTTGGTGCTGGTCTCTTCTCACAGGTAATTAGTGATAGAACAAGAGGGAACAGCTTCAAGCTGCACCAGGGTAGGTTTAGACTTGACACGAGGAAACTACTTCACAGCAAGAGTGGTCAGGTGCTGGAATAGGCTGCCCAGGGGGGTGGTTGAGTCCCCATCCCTGGACGTGTTTAAGAGTGGTTTAGATGTGGTGTTGGGGGATATGGTGCAGGGGAGAACTTTGTAGAGTAGGGTAGATGGTTGGACTCGATGATCCCAAGAGTCTTTTTCAACCTGAATGACTCTATGATTCGAAAAATTTGCTTTCCCTTTTTCCCCACTCTCCCCCTTCCATTTAGTTATTTTTAACTTTTTTGTTATTATTATTATTATTACTTGCAGTAGTAATCTATAAATAGCACCTACAAGTCTGGACCAAACTCGGAGCACCTGTGCCTTGTGTTAGAGAGACAAGGAGAGGGGCTTTTTGTCCTGAGGTGTTCAGAGCCTGCGTGGACTTGCAGAAGAGGGAGAAATCAACCAAAGCAGCATCAGGGCAGCGTTCCTGTTCTGCAACTGGGCTAGCAGGATGCAGGGACACTGGGTTTGCTTCCCCACCTCAGAGACCTCTCTGCTGGGGACGGGTTTGCCAAGGAACTCGGTGCAAATCCCAGTGCCCAGATGGAAGCCAAGCTCCTCACAAAACACATTTCGGCAGGTTCAAGCCCTTGGCAGAGCTGGTAACTTGAATAAGACCCAGCAATTCGGGCTTAAACTGCTGCTACATGTAAAGATTCACATCCTCTGCTCCAAGGAGTCCGTATATCAAGTGAGTGCAGAGTATAAAAATGGACCTGCCCTTTCGTAATGGCATTTTTACATCTCATTAGCACAACTTTCCAAACCCACTCGCAGCAAAGAGAGACCTTCAGGCTCTTTCCATCAGTGGGTACCTGTCTGACCAGGTACAAATGATCCTTTTAATGTTTCACAAGGACACAATTTTTCCAGGTGTCCCTTTGAATTTGCTGAATTTCGTTGAGTATTATTCGCCTATGTTTTGCCATTATATTAAAAAAAAAAATAAATCTATACATTATAGGTAATCTTTTTAATATTCTAAGTGCCAGTAACTGAGCACTGTAATCAGGTCTAGACTGATAGAGCCTGATACTCCTTATTTCGTGGCTCTAATACAGAAATTTGAATCCCATTCTCTTTTACCTGGTGTTCATATGGAAACATAAGTAAAAGGCTGGGTGTCTGTCTCTCTGCTTCAGCTGAAGTCAGTTTGCTAATTTCAATTAAAATTGGCAGCGAATCAGTAATGCTAAAGATACACAAGCTCCTACAACCTTTGAGAAAAGAGGCAGTTGAGGAGGAAGAGCCCTACATACAGGTTGAGCCTTAGGCTTTATAATTAATGAGGAGACCCGTATCCACGGGACTGCAGATCCTGCAGGTTAGTGTGTTCCTGCCACTACTTTCTGTTAAAACCTATTTAAAACCAAGTTGTTCTTGTTAAAACAAAGCTCAGATAATGACAAATTAACACTATTCCTTTCTCTGACAGCAGCCTTGCCATTGATGCTTTGCTTTGGAAGCATCAAATCTGCTCTGATTTGTTGGGCTCTAGAGGGTCACAGCCAATTTTGAGTTGTAACTTTAACACCGTTTTCCTCATGATGAGTGTGGAGGAAATCATTTAACTTCTCTCGACTTGCTTACCCATCTATATAATGGGATTTTTGTTTCTTGGCTTCTCAGGGAAATATTTTGAAGCTTCCTTCATGTTTATTGCCACTTTAAAAGTTTAGAGCATTATTAAAATGCTCAGTGTGTCTGAGGAGGACTTTGGGCTCGGACACACAGGAATGCAGAGGCTGCGTGTAAGAGTTTACAGGTAGGAATTTCTCTGGCAGATATTTCGTGAAATATTTGGCTTCCCCCTGTCTTATCTTGCCCACAGCAGCAAAACTTTAGTAACAAAAAAAGGAAAACTTAAAAATATGCATATTTTTAACAAAAGAGTCACTTATCTTCTGGTCCCTCTCTTTTTAATTTGTTTCTGATTTACCATAACTAAAGAAAAAAGGAGGGAAACGTAGTAACGCGGTGGCAAACAGCAGGACCCCCACTTAGGCATTGACAGGGGAGAAGCTGGAGGAATTGAAACCATGAGTTTTACTACGTTTTATGGCCCAATGTTACGCGTTAACAGGCTGATTTTCCTGCTGTGTTTCTAAATGGCAGCAATACTTAGAAAGTCAAATCCTCCTCAAGTATTCAAATACAAAAGCGAGAGTTATTCACTGCAGAGGGAGCCTCTGCAATTATCCTGCATGTGCCCAACCAATCAAAAAGGGCCCATTATCTGGTGGTTCAAGCAGAGCTCTGCAAAGCCCTGAGCAAAACCAGGTTCTGTTCCCAGCCCTGTTGCTGTGACTTGTTCTAAAAAGGGGGGAAGTTTTAACTGAAAAATGGTGAGGCAGCTTCTTACCCCCATAAAACTGATCTGGAAAGAAAGAGAAGACATAGGAGAGAGTAGGATTAAACAGCAGAATTTTCTTAGCACTTCCTCCTTAATTTTTCCAGCATTGTATGTTTAATAGTCGTTACATTAATCACCTCTTGTCAATTCCCTTCTGCTCTTTGCTGAGTTCACTTTGCAAGTTCTTTGCATTTCAGTTGTGCCAGCCGTGTGCCTGCCCTGCTCTTGAGTAGATGGTGGTCCAAGGAAGCAAAAGTAAGAAATACCATTGAATTCTTCCCAGTTTGTGTATCTGATCTGGTTGCTTCTCCACTAGGCTTGTGAAACAGCAACTTTACTTGTTCTGCAATAGCCCTTAAAAGAGCTATTGGATGGGGATTCGAAACCATCGCTGGCAGCTGAGCAACAGCACGCTTCGGGGTGCCTCTTGCTTTTTTTTGACCTTTAAAATTTCTGGTGCTCTTGGCATGACTGCAAAGTCCCACAAGCCAGAGCAATCACCAAGCTGAGATATCTGGCTTGACAGGTAGAAGTTATTCCCTCCCAGCTGGGCTTTCTCTCCAGCGCAGCTCCGAAGACGTACATCTCCCTCCACCCGTTGCTTGGCTCTTTGGAGAAGCAGGTCCTTTGTTCTAAAGGAGGTAATTTCCTAAACTGGACCTCGTTCCTTGTCTCCCTTGCTTTTTTTTTTTTTTTGCGGCCAGTAAGCAGCTGATGGAGTTTCAGGCTGCTGAAAGTTTGTGGTCTTTCTTGATTGGATTTTGGATTGCACAGCTGCCAGTAATACTGTTTCTCAAAGTCTGGGCTTTGAAAATTACTTAGCCTTATGTTTGGCAGTTCAGTTAATAAGCTGCATAATTACAGTTCTAGGAGCAGGTCCAGTACCTTTAGAAAGTGCAGTGGAATCTAAAGACCTTCTTCCTTCTCTGCCTTGAAATAGTATTCATTTCATTCTCCTCTCAGTGGCAACAGAATTAATTTTGGCGAGACCTGTTGCTTGAAGTGGAGTCAGTGGATTAATAAAAGCGTTAATTATTAAAGCCTGCAAATGCTCCCTAGTGATTGTTTGCTGCAAAGTTAATGTTTGATTGGAGAAGGTCATCTGCAAGCCTGAGTAGAAAACCTGTCTCTGTAATAGCAGGTGAAAGCACAATTACCTTCTCCTGATGATACGCACTGGTGCTCTCTGCTACACTCCACCCAATCCTCCTAAACAATGAGCTTGGAGGAAGAGCTGTTTTGCCATAGGGCAGCCACAACCCAAAAGGTCACCCTTTTTAATTAAGTGGAGCAATTATCTCTGTGACTGTGCTTCCTAGAATGAGGTATGGGTGCCTCGTTCCGCATCCCCACCTGAAAATGAACCTCAGACTGAGGTGGTTTGTAGAGTTTTGCAGCCCAAAGAGCTGGGGTGCAGAGTTTCCTGAGAGCTCGATGAACACGTAGCAGATATGCAAAGGAAATGAGCAGATGCTGGTTTTACACCCATGTTCTGTGCTGAAATGACATGCAATCGCAGGTGTCTAGTGATCTGTGCTGCCAAAACTCAGCTTGGCAGGTGTCATCCCGAAATCTCTGTGTGCAGTTGCCCTTTGGGCATCTTCAGGTGTCATTGAACTGAACGGCACCAGTGGGGATCTTCCTCAAAAGAGATGGGCATCCCATTGCTCTGGCTGAAGAATGATCTACTCTATTAATTCCAGGTCTGAGGCACGCTGCTGAGCTTCTCTGATCCCATCTCACAGGGGCAAGTTAACTGCAGGCTACCCAGAGCTTGTGATGGTGTTTCAGTGCTGAATCCTGCTCTTTAACTATCTCCCTCTACTCACAGTTAATTGGAAAGGACATCAAGAATCTGGCTTAACGTTTTGATTTTCCTCAAACGATGGTTGGTAGTGCTAAGGGTGGGAAGAGACCTCCGTTTTTCCCAATCCTGCCACTCATTTTCTTAGTGGTTTCGGGCAAAGCATTTAACCTGTCTGTGCTTTGAACTCTATTTTTTTTTTTTTTCCCTATTTAAAATGAGGACAGTAATGTACAACCTTGAGAAAAACCCTCGAGAGCCTTGTAGGAAGGGCGTTGTCACAGAGCTGCCAAGTTCTGTAGTTGTTAGGAGAGCGGATGTTTAACTTCAGAATTCAAAACAAAACAAGTAAAGCATTGTGTGTAGCTGCTGGGTTTTAGGCATTAATAATGTTGCAAGTCCCTGTAGATGCTCCCGAGCTCATTGCTTCATCCGAGGGATGAAACCAGTGTGTTTGGCAAAGGGAAGTGTAGTAAAAGGAGGAATATCAGGAGGTGAGTCTCTGCCAGAGGTGAACAATCAGAAGTGAAAAGGTGGGGAGCAGCTCTTTGGTGCAGCTACACCTCAAGTGAAACAAAAGACACAATGAAATAAACTTCTTTAGAGCAAACAAGGCAGTCAGGATGTAAAAGCTGAGTTGGAAAGGGTGGTTGCTGACACGAAGCAATAAAAGATGCTGCTTTATCTTTCAGAACCAACAAGGGCTTTGGAAGAGTCTGCTGTGAAAACACTGTTCCCCCAGGAGGAAGAGGACGAGGACATCTGTGATGTCTCCTGTGACACGTAGCACCAGGAGAAGCTGATCTGATAAAAGGTGGTCGTGAGAGATCATCAGGTGGGAGAGAACTGAAATAATTCTGACCATTTGATATAGGGAAGCTCTTGTGCTTCATGGACTGTCCATGCAATTGTTGTGACTTCAGTGATCTCTTCATTAACCTCTTGGATGTCCATGGGCAGGCTCCAAGGAACAGTTCCTATCTCCTGGGATTTTGGCCCCTTGCTTCACCTTTTCAAATTAAGCTGATAAAAAGGGGATTTCATCAGAATCCAAGCTGCACATGCTCCCACCGTAGTGAAACACAGAGAGAAATCTCCTGATAGATTCTGACAACAGGAGCCACAGCAGCGGGAAAACAAACACACACTGTCTGGGACTTCAGGGGTTTTGTATATTCAGCCAATTGAGATTTATCAGCTGCCTTTTCACTATAATTCAAGGGGACATGGGAATGTTTCAGTCAGAGCAGCACTTCCAGGCGGTGAATGACCGTGTGGCTCCAGGAGCTGGGGCAGTTCCTGCTCGTAGCTGTGACTACAGGAGCGTGGGGTGAAGCAGCCCGTCTCTGCTCTGCCAGAGCCTACAATTAAGCCTCTCAAGCCTGTTTAAATGATCCCGAGGCACGGCTCCAGCGAGAGGTCTCTCCCTTTCACTACCTTAATTTACGCTTGCTGTTGATCACTTAATATCCCCCATTCGAGGGTTTTCACTCAGCAGGAGGAAGGTCAACAAGGGAGAGCAGAGTCCTTGGCTCGTGTGGCTGCGATGCCGGGCTCCTCGGGAATGTCCAGCACTCGTGGATCTCTAGTGTCTGGGGAAGGCTGTCAGGATTCTAGCCCTGGAGTAGGTGGGTATTTCTAAGCTCTCTGTGGCAGAGCCTGTTGTTTATGGAAGGATGTGGACAGCAAGTGACAGAGAGGGACCCAGACTCCAGACACAAGTGCATTTCAGAGCCTGTGAAGATGATGGCTCCTTCCCGGACTGATGCTGGTGGGGTACAGGCCAGGCTGCTCATGGAGGGTTGGTGGAGTTCTGGCTTTTGGGGGGGTTTTAAGGAGTCTAGTCAGCAGGGAAAAGGGCCAGAAATACATCTCGGCAGAGAAAAGCCTCCAAATCCCATATCCAATTGAAGCTGCAGAAAGAATGAAGGTTGGCAGAACGTTAATTATCTAGATTGGAGTTCAGCCAGGACCCTGGGGCTCACCCTCCTCCTCCCGTGACAGTACCATTGGGTCTCAGATAGCTATATTGGGTCCAACTACTCAGTTTTATGCATCCCTTGAAAGGCTGGAGTCGCTGGAGCAGGAAACCCCCTCGGCTCCTGCTGGAGCTGAGACTATGTAGTAGCACCTACCAAATCTTTCCTCGCCACAGCTTGTGCCACCTGAATTTCCTTTGGCAATCCCTCTCCGGGTTCTGCTGGCTGAGAGCCTGCTTCCCCGCGCGTGGAATCAGGCAGGATGGCAGCCCAGAGGCAGGACGCCTGCAGGCCCCGCTCGCAGCTTTGTCTTTGTTTCTGCTACGGTGGGGGACCCCATCTTTGATCCACTTCTCCCCCCGTGCCCTCCCACATTCACCTGAATGCTCCCCTGGAGCCTGCAGCAGGCAGGGCATGCAGGATGCGCAGGTTCTCCATGCCTAAGGATGTTCCCGGTGCAATTCCCCAAATTCTCTCGCTTTTGGACACGTCTGGCCACGTTACACAGCGTGGCGAGGTCGGGCAGCTTGTGGTTGCCAGTGGGTGAAGAGGAGAGTCCTGGATTTGCTGCTGTGATTATGTAATAACAAATGGATGCCTTGCTCCATCCTGGTGTGATCAACAGGACCAGGGCTTCTCTGGGTGCCCTGTTGTCATTAGGGGGGGGGGAAAATGTCATTAGGGGGGGATGTCATTATGGGGGGGCCATAGATGTCATTACAGGCTCTGCCCAGCTGCTGCCAGCAAATTCTCCTGCTCGCTGGGTTAGCAAAGGGGTGATCGGATCCCTCTGTGTCGCTGCTTTCTCCCTGTGGCCACAAAACCAGCAAAGTTCCTTCTTCTGGTTCTTTGGTGGAAATATTTCATGCCACCCAGGAAAGTCCCAGCGGGGGCCGTGCCGTGCACCCTGAGCATGAGCCACGTGAATGGAAGTGGTGCATTAATTATTATGAAATGGCTCTAAGAAACAAGTGCAGGTTGCCATGGAAGCACCAGCAGCGACAATGTCACCTCATTTTTTAAGATGCTTTCAATGTTCCAAACACAATTTCCCTTCTCTTTCAAAACAGACAATGGCAAAACATCCCAGCGGCGGGGAGGTGGGGCTGCCTCCACTGGCTGTGCAAGAACTTGACTCCCCTTTTTAAAGATCTGAGAGATAAACTTTGTGCCTAAGCCGGGGGAGAGGGCAGAGGTGGAGAAGTTCACCCAGGAGCAGAAGGAAAGTGGAGAAAGGGGCTGTTCCTTCCCCGCTCAGAGATGTAAGGGCTGGGGAGCCACAGAACAGCAAATCTTGTGACCTCTGCTCCTTGGGAGGTTTAGGGGGTACCGGGAGAAGAGTTAAACATTCAAGAGGGTGAGGAAGATGTCTCTGAGGATTTGAACAGAATAAATTGAGATTTTGTATGAGAGAGGAAACGAGGCAAGCAGTAATGTTGAGAATTGATAATGCTGAGTTAATGAATGCAAAAAATTCAAATTATTGGAGAGCAATGAAAAATACAATAGTAAATTCCTGGCAGCTGGGTTCTCCCTGCCCATTCCAGCCAAAGCAAAAAGGTGACCTTTTAACCCACTTTTTTTAAATGAACCTTTTGTTGCCTGACTTGCCCCAGGAACTTGTAGGTTTAGTGTGTGTAGCCAGGACTGGTAAATCTAAAGGAATCATCAGCTGTAACCAAGTCTGGACTTGCCTGCTTTCAGGTAATCCCATCTGCAGGCTACAAGCCTGCACTCGGGGGGCTGTTTAACTGGTGGTGTGGTGCCATCACCAGACAAGCCCCCCTGACCAGGTTCTGCCCTGGCTTGGTCCTTGCTGCCCACAGCCTGGCAAACGGGTCCCCGTGAGCTCTGGCCACTGGGCATCACCTGAGGGATTAACTGAGCCACTGAGGTGTCCTTGCTGACGAGGCAGTACCCTGCAAACTGATGGCTGTTAATCACAGGAGTCCAATATTTCTTTTATTCTGGCTGCCCTTGTCCTGTACCGTGAGCTATTCCTGTCTTCAGAGCTGTGCTTGTTTGGATCCTGCAGTTAGTCTCTCACTTCATGTTTGTTCTCTTGCACTTGCCAAATTTCATAGAATCACAGAATGGTTTGGGTTGGAAGGAACCTTAAAGGCCACCCAGTGCCACCCCCTGCCCTGGGCAGGGACACCTCCCACCACACCAGGTTGCTCCAAGCCCCCTCCAGGGATGGGGCAGCCACAGCTTCTCTGGGCAACCTGTTCCGGGCTCTCACCACCCTCACAGCAAAGAATTTCTTCCCAATATCTAATCCAAATTTCCCCTCTTCTGGCTTAAACACCCCCCCCTCCTCATCCTATGGCTCCTCTCCCTGATCAAGAGTCACTCCCCATCTCTCCTGTAGGTCCCCTTTAGGTACTGGAATTTAATTGCTTAATTTCTTGATTAATTAATCTTAATTTCTTGATTCTGTTGCCCTTACTTCATTTTTTAGGTTGTTCTTGCTTAAAAACCTGCATCATTAGCCACTGGGACGAGGGCCTTATGGATATTTCTGCAGTGCTCAGAGCATGAGTAGAGATAGATTTACTGGACCCATGCTGTTCGAAACTGGTGGGGAAAAAAAGGTTAAAATTTCATAGATTCCTAAAATCCAATATCTCTGCTCTCTTGAAACCTTTCAGTGCAAGGATTTCTGCTGCCTTAGAAGATCTTTATGGAGACCCCAATTGCTGATACTGAGGGCAGGAGGTTTCATCAAGAAGGATGGAATCATGGCTGGGACTCTGGGGTTGTCCAGTCTTGCCTGAAGAGGATGGTGTCCCTGTGTTTTTCACCCAAACCTGGAGAGGGGCTACTCCATCATTCATGATTGGTCTTAAAACAATAGACTTACTAAAAAAATGCATTTTCACCAGGTAACTCACGACAGCTCAGCCTGGCTTCAGTGTCATCTGCTTCTGAAAGGAAGAGGTTTTATTCTAGGCCAAGAGGAGAATCAAAACGTAAAACCTCACAATGTTTTTCGGTGACCTTGGATGACCACGTGCCGAAAGAAGGCTGCGGTGTTCCAGCTGTTAAATCAAGCCACTGTGGGTTCTGGTTCTTTGCTGAAAGGCAGTGGTATCTCCCTGCAGGAACAGCCTGAGCCAGAGCCAAGCCATCGGGCAGCGGGCGGGCACGGGTGAAAAGTAAGTCCTCTGCTTAGATTCATTTGAATTCCCTCTGTATCTTACGATAACTGTTAAATCATCAGCCCCAAGAATAGCATTTGTGGTTATTAAAAGCATCCGTCAGTCCACTCAGCCACTGCAGCCGGTGCTAACCCCAATCTGTCTGCTTTATGCTCCTCCGCAGCGGTAACAGGGGTGCTGATTTACAGGGCAGCGTGGCAGGAGGCCTCGGCCGTGCTGGAAAGCAGAGGAAGATGCACCAAAGATTCTCTTTGGAAAGGCAGGGGGGAAAAAGTATGGAAAATTTGATTTCTCAAAGCTCGGGTCCTGACAAGCCTCAGCTCTCACCCAAAAGAGAGCTGCGATGCTGCTCGCTGGATTTCAGCTGGGAACACATTTTGTTTGCCCCAGTGGCTGGCTGGTTGACGGCACGGTGAGAGCCTGGCCCAGGTTGCCCAGAGAAGCTGTGG
>BJBW01011898.1:0-25157 GCA_004320125.1 Scolopax mira
TTTCCCCCTTCCTCTCTTCTCTTTTCCTTAAGGGGGGGCGGAGGGAGGGGCCATCTGTCATTCTGGTTGGTCAGTTCGGTCAAAACCACGACACACACTTACTACTGTCCACCTTCTCTTCTGGAGAACCCCTGGTTGCTCCCAGGGGAACGAGCAGTCTTCCTCTCCTTCCTTCAGAGTGTTGCCTGACCCCGTTCTTCTCTTCTTAGAAGAAAAAAAACATGTTTAATACTGAAGTTCAAAGAAATAAAACACATTCCATCTATTCTTATTTTAAATAGCACTTAAATAAAAGGAACATTTATCTAATAAAAAAGATGTATTCTCAGTCACATGAAAATGCAAGGCTTTGTACCAAGAGAAGAATACCAAAAATTTGTCTGTTGGTTAATTAACTCTGTATGGAATTTATTATTATTCACTATCCTGCAAAGCCAAAAGCAGATTATAACAAAATATCAGCATGGTTGCCGTTGGGCCAAACATGATGCTCCTCTAAAGGTGGAGTCCTCTGGGTGCTCCCAAAGTCGTATGCACACAATGGTTTTACGTGAACAGTTTTAGCCAGAGAAGGAACACTGATAAAACGGAGGGCAGGCAAAATATATGCCTGTCACCTTCAGACGTACCATCCAGAAGACTCCACAGAACAGCTGCTCCACAGACTTGCCAATGCACATCAATGGACTCACAAGTCCACATGCAGGGCAATTATTGTTGGAAGAGAGTTAGGAGCAAAGTTACGCATCTGTGGACCATGCAATAATGACTTCCTCTTACTCCTAAGAAACAGACTCCCTTAACACTCACAAAAGAAAGTTTCATAGGGCTTGACCTGTGGGGAAAATTCTCTTCCGTTCCTTGCCCATTGGTGAATGGATTAGTCTTAAGTATGCAGGAGATGTGAGATCAGAAATTATAATGTCACTTTGTGCCACCTTACAACATACCTCTAGTTTTCATAATCATGTGTTTCAGAGGGAAGAAAAGCAAAGTTTTCTAGTCTCTCACTAGAAAAGAGACCAACCCTCATGTAAGATAAATGTTAATATAAATACAGACAAAAATTCACAATTCCATTCCTTTTTTGATCTCATTGGAGATGCTAACACATCAGATACTCAGGGATTCAAATCAAGTTCATTTTTTTGTCTCCAGCAATTCTCTTTTATGAAACAATGTCTATTTCCTCAGTTTTCAGAGGTTCTTGTTCCTTTTCTATTACGTACAAAGACTCACTGGGTATCCTTCAGTCTGCTATTGATTTGTGCAGAAGTTTATTTATGAATCCACAGCTCCTGGTAGAACAATTTTAGACAACATACACTAAAATTTTCAGGACATTTTTAACAATTTCAAATGGGGTTTTAGATTCTTTCTATTTTCATCTAAATCCAATTTATAAGCTGACTGATTTCCTTTTTTTTAATTTTTTTTTATTTTTTACCAGCTCAGGCAAGCATCACTTTCTCAAATAATATCTCATTAGTGCTAATTATTTTTGACTTCTTGCAACATTATGCAACGCTGTTGTATTCTTACTAATGGGAAATATTGTAGCCCTCATTAGTAAATACTGTGTTTTATTTTACTAGTTTTAGAGACTGAGGAAAAGATATGGGATTGTTTGTTCCACCTCTAAAGAAAACAAAGTTTGCAGGGATATGCATATCAGAAGGGACTTTGAGGACAGCTAAATACCCAGGTTCTTGTTTTATTCCTTGACATATTTAAACAGGCTTAGTTTTTCATATTAATGTGCTGAGAAATATATGAGAAGTAACTGGTAAAGGAAAAGCAAACTTAAAAGAACTAGGATGATGTTCTTATGAGATAGTATATGTCTTAAGTCATGTGAGCCTGTGCAACCTACTACCTATGTATAAGGTAGTGTATCAAGGTGTATCAATTGATACAAAATATTGCCTAATGACAGAGCAAACTGCAAAACACTAAACATAGAGACATGAATCAAATATGTTTGAAAATGGGTGTCAGAGATGTGGTCCCAAGTCTCAAAGTATCAGTCAAATTCTAGGATATACCAGAAAACAGTACCAAGAAATATATCAGTAGAGCTTGAATGATAACACATTAAAAGGCTTAATGCTGTAGATGATTGCATAGGAGGAAATAAGACATGCTTGTTTCACCTACTGTTTTAAGAGATAGTCTCTCCTGCTCTGTCCTTATTCTTCCTACATTTCAACAGTGTTATGAGTAAAAAGCAGAGTTATTAATTACTTTACTTTGATTTTTATTTTCTGGTGTAAAGATTTTCTTGAATTTTCCAGTGATTTGCAGCATCATTATGAGCCTTTCTCTTACACTCTCACTTGAAAGCAGAAGATAATAGAAATGTAATTATGTGCATTTTGAATGCTATCTCTGTTTTGTCACACAGGAGCAATCAGTCAATAAAACTATGTGAGAAGTGTTTGGATGTAACCCCAGGCAACATATCTGAAAATGTCAGATGAATACATCAGTGTTTCACAGCAATCTCCTGTGGTGAATGTTTCTTCATGTTTCATTTAAACAGACAGTTTTGTTGTGATATAAAACGTTAGGAACTCAGAGCCTGAGTTCTGCTTTGAACAAAGAATCTTTCCTAAGAAGAGCACCATAGAAAGACATACAAAAATCAGGTGACTAGGTATATACATTTTTCCTGTAAACCACACCATGCTGTTTTGATAGAAGACATAGTAGAAGGTTTCATTTACTGCATTTTCCAGCACATAGATGCAACTAAGCTGACAATGTGTCCAAGTTTTGGTTTAAAATAGTTTTGCATGCAAAATAATAAAATAGTTATTGCAACATGTTGCTTATTAACCTACAGCTGAGAAAAAAAAAGAATGGGAAAAGCCCTTACTTAAAATGTCTTAGTACAGATAAATTCATGCTTGCCTCAAAGCCTGCTAGCAATTCTCTTTATTTTAATAATGTACTGGTTTGGGTTGGGTTGGAGTTAATTTTCTTCACAGTTGTTTGGTCTTACATTTTGGATTTGTGTTGGAAACAGTGTTGATAATACAGAGATGTTTGAGTTATGGCTAAGCAGTGCTTACACAGAGTCAGGGTCTTTTCTATTCTTCACACTGCCTCACCAGTGAGCAGGCTGGGGGTGCAGAAGAAGCTGGGAGGGGACACAGGTGGAAAAGCAGACCCCAACTGACTAAAGGGATATTCCATACCATATAACTTCATGCTCAGCAATCAAAACTGAGGATTAAAGGAAGAAGGGAGGATGTTCAATGTTGGTCTTCAAAAGCAAGCGTTCCATGTGATGGAGCCCTACTTTCCTGGAGATGGCTGATGGTAAATAGTGGAATGAATTCTTTGTTTTGCTTGTTGAACTTGTTTACTTATTGAACTGTCTTTATCTTAACTCATGAGTTCTGTTGCTTCTATCCTTCCCATTTGCTCTCCCATTCCACTGGGTGATAAGAACATTAATGGCTGTCATTTGCCCCTTCTACTACACAATTTTAAAATCCTGCAGGAAGCCAAAGACTAGTTATTGTTGTTTAAAGAGAGAAAGTGTAATTCCTTGTTTCTAAATTGTGTAAAACACATGAAGGTTTGGAGTGAGGTCCAGCTACATTGGCCAATTTGTGATTTCATATAGAAAGCTTTTAATATTGACCCTTTCTTCTTAAAATAGAACCCACTAGAGTAGATATGGATGTGTGCACATCTTCTTGAAACAGAGCAGATATTGCTATACTTTATGCAGCAAAATGAAATAATCAAACATTTTTGCAATTTTTTTATATTCCGTAACATTCTGTACTCTTTGACTAGTGTCAAATGAAGACTAGTGAGAGGTATCTAATACAAACTAGGAGAAAGAAAAATAGGCAGAGAAATAAAGAAAGGAGATCCAAAAGGCTAGTTTTAGACTTCAGAACTCATTGGTTTTCTTAGGTAACTTTCAACCCTAAATACAAAATAAAACTAATTTCTGTTCATCTGTGAACAAAATGAGCATAAGGATCATTGATCTGAGGTCACCCAGTTCATATGTAGCTGAATTAACATGCTTCTGGGCATTCCATATTTCTATGAGGATTGAAATATTCTGATAAATCTTTTGCAAGGATAAATCTTTTGCAAGAGTTTTTCTGCAAGGCAAGGTCCTTAGTTTTACACGAGTTTACCAGGCATACCAAACATTAGAAGACATGGGAACACACATTTTCCACCAGTACATTGGATCATCATAATGGAATTCTTTCTTGGACACATGGAAATTTTGTTAAAGCCAAGAAGTTTCACACAAAACATTTCAAGGCTCAAACATATATAAATTTACAAGCAATTTTTAGCATAATCTGAAAGAATCTTCTGATCCTAATCACTAATATTTGCAAAATATGTTTTTGTCTCTGTCTCTCAAATGCTTTTTCTCACTGCACAGCATGTCCTCTTCTTTATTAATCTTTCTTACCTGGATTGCTTGTTGCATGAGTCTAAGAAGCTACCCTTTCTCTTTCTACAGAGTCAACAGAGCTGAGAAGAGATAAAAAAGGCAGTCAAAATCCTAAATGTTGACTAGGTTCTAGCTCAGCAAAATCTGAAAATAGAGGGCAAAATAATCAGGATGCTGAAGAAGCAGCCTGTGGGGAATCATTAAGTAAGAGAAAAGATGCAGTTCTGTCTAGGGGAGAGATACTAAATCAGTCACAAGACTTTTGTGAAAGGTTGGCATGATGGAGTGAGAAGGTTAAGTGAAGGTATTCCATAAAAATGCAATACAGGTGTGATGATATGATAGCTTAAATTCCCACCAAATATTAAGGACTGGCAAGATGCAAACTGGCTGTGAAGTCCCCATGCTTCTCGCCGACTGTAGATGTAAACATCAGGAAAATTATTTCTCACAGAATAGTCCTGTGTTTGCAGGCAATTGAGCAAGATTTTTAAAAGGCTTTACCATCTTCCCTTGCGGATTAGAAAGCAAATATATTCTACCTCTAGAGTTATTCTAGAAGTAGAATAAGAATATGTGGATAACTCTAGAGTACAAGGCCTTTGACAATTCAGCCACTCCCTAGATCTCAGTTTCAACATCTTTGACATTGGTATAAGAGAGAGCAGGCAGCAATCAAATTGCATGTCACCCTGATGCCCTTTGAAAGGAAGTAGTTATGCTTCTAAAGAGAGCTCTGTTGAGCAACAGAGAGTTTGCTGGTAAATATTGTTGTAAATATATAATTGAATTGCTTTCAGTGGTTGCTGCAAAAGCAATCTGCGCCTCCAGCTCATGGAATAAAATGTTATTGCAAAATAGTTTAATAAAATATGTTGCTTCACTGTGATACTTCTAACTTTTGTGTGTTCTACTGGGACTATTGTTAAAGAATGAAATGTCTTCCTATTTATTTGATTTCCAGAAATGTAGCAACAGTAATTACAAAATCCTTCTTAAGTTTTTATGTTATTCTGAGTATACGTAGTGAACCTGTTGAGAATATCTTTACCTCCTGAAGCTTTCTTTCTGCTTTTTTATGCTAATAAAGACCCAGAGTAAAATATCCACAACTGTGCTGTGATATACTGTGAATATGCCGTGATAAACTATGAAAAAAATTAATATTTCATATTGAGTTATGGAGAACTTCCCAAAGTGTGCATTTTCTGAGACTTTTTTGTGCAATGCTTTTGTTCTGTATACAAGCATTAGTATTAGACTTGTATGTCTGATTTGGAAATAAGGTTAAATCTTGACATTCTTTATGATATTTCTCCAGATAGATGAGAAGAACTGAAGTAATGCCTGGGGGCCTAAAATGTAAAGAGGAGAGATTACTGTATTAGGTCCTTTTGAAGGAATCTAAGTATTTGGCTTTTTCATATATTTAATCATATGTTTTATTGACTAAACCGTATGTAATCCTATAATATTCTATATTAAGACATTTTTATGTATCCTATGTTTCTGCTAGAAATTTAAAACATACTTCATGTACAATTGTTAATAATATTTCATTCTATTTTACTCAAGAGATCAGTTACAACATCTGATATCTAGCTAAGATGACCCAGTTTTTGTATAGTATCAAATAATTATTGTAATAAATCTTGGTATATGTGAAATTTGAAATACAATGAGGATACTCCAAGGTAGTCTTTTATTGTGTGCCAGAAACTATGCACTTGTTACATAAACTTCTGAAATTATTTAAGCCTTCATCTGAGATGTTATGCACTGTTTTGGGAATTGTATTGATTTGAAATAGTGATTACATTGTTATGTTGCATTTACACTATCATTTTCATTGTCATGAGTTTTTCCACAGAGCAACTCCTCCTGCATATCTCAATTGGTATTAAATTAATGGTATTAATTTAATGGTATTAAAGACACTGATTAACTTCATTGACTTAAGGTAATCCAGTTATATTGCACTGCTAAAAATGACCTTCGTATCTAAATTCTTGGTACCATCAATCTAAAATCCAAGCTCCATGGTACATGAAGTTGGTAAGGCAAAGTCTGTAGTCCAATAGACAGGATAATTGTAATGGGGCGCATAATAAAATGGATAATTATGAAGGTTAGATTTAAAAAATCCATGTGAAATTCCATAGCACAATGACCAGTTAGTTTATTTAGTACAGAGCAACAAAGAACGAGTAAACACTTTTGTACTGAATAGATAGACTCCTCAATTATTAAAAATACTGAAAAATGGATATAAAGTAACTAGGAACAAAAGTAGTTTGGAAATTCAAAGGTTATTTTGAGATGGTCTTATTACTTTCAATGTAGTTGCCTGTGACAAGAAAAGATGTGACCCAACCTCTTCCTGGCTTTATTTATTTCTGAAAGAACCAAACATTATGTATGTTAAAGAAAAAAGAGCCACAGTTCCTCTTCTGTAAATGTTTGTATCAAGCATTCTATAATATGCTATTTAAAATCTTCCAAATATTTCTCTTGTGTGTACCAAGCAAAAGTCCTGTCCATCAGCCAACTCCTCCCTGATCTCTGAACTCCAGTATCTCTATATAATATACGTTTGCTCTTCAGAGAATAATCCTGAACTGGTCCACTGGTAAAGAAAATGTTAAAAATGTATTTTGAGGCTTCTTTTCCAGCAATATACAGTCACATGTGAAAAGTTCCACTCAACTGTGCCACAAATAAAAATTTTACAACAAGCAGAGAATGGTCAATAATATATAACTACAGGGAAAAAGACAAATATTTCAATCTGAGAAAATGCAATTTTGGCTTGAATCAGTCCATGGCCTCTACAGATTTGCAAATGCATGGAGTAAATTACTAAAAAAATAAAATGTTTTTTTCTTTCCCTTTATGGCTTGTATGTGAGACAGGAAAAAAAAAAGTGAACGTATGCTTATGCAGGGCTGCTATCATGTAGTTCAAAGGGAATTGCAATTATCCTGATTTAGCAGAGCTGGATCAAGAAAGTTAATCCTGATATCACTGAATGAAAATCATCATATATTAATGAATACTAAGACAAGTATGACAAAGATGATAATTAATAGTTTAAAACATTTTTTGTAACACATTAGAAGAAAAAGCAAGATAAATTGATTGATACTATTTCAGAAAGATACTTAATCCTGAGATTTCTGCTGTAATGGTATTATGATAGTCTTTGAATTCTGATTTGAACCATCTGATGCAGAGGAATCTTTCTTACTTTGACTCAGAACAGTGGACCTGAGGTCATAAAATTAAGTCTAATAACTAAACAGTGTTTCTGATAAATACAGCAGCCTTCAAGACAAATTTAACTTCTCTCAAAGGGGAAGCCAAAGGACTCGTAAGTGTGCATGGGACCGACAGAGAAGACACTCGTGGCATTTTTAAAAGGTTCTTGGCATCAACTGTTAAAGCAGAAGAAACAATCCTCCAAAACCAAGTTGAATCAAATGTAGTAGCATCAAGATCTACTCTTCTTGGGATGTGATGGGAATTATAATCAATTAAATGAATTGCTCAAAAATGAGAAGTTCAGACAAAATACAAGAACATATTTTTTTCTCTTCAAAGTAAAATAGGCAAGATCATTGAACACAACTTTTCCAATGTTATTGTATAATATGAAATTGAGGGAATATCTAACAAGAGCTAACTTGGAAAAATATTTTTGCAACAATAGATTAATTCAGTGTTATTTGAGATTGCATAAAACAATTAATAAGTTCAAATCTAGTGCTAGCTATTTCTGAAAAGAACATGTAGCAAGCATGGGAGAACAGATAACCCCATGAGATCTAAGTGAAACTCATGTAGGTGTGGATTTGATATATCCTATTCACATTGTAAATTGGTAAATCTCTTAACATCCCATATTCTTGTTCTATTCATTGATTTTTATTGCTATGCTCAATTCTACTAAGAAGCTTTGCTATGGCTCTTAGAATTATGACATGCATGGTAACAGTTTTGATAGGTTTAGTAATATAACTGGCAGTTAATTTGCAGTTTTCAGACTACAGTGCTCTGGGTCAGTCCTTCAAAAAGAGAAATATATACAGATGTTAATAACTGCACACAGAGTGACAATTTTGTGGTAATACTTACTTCACTCGACACAAGGTAGAAAGCTTGGGGTCTCAATTAGACAATAAGCAGTTAGACTGTTCACCGGAGGTTAGGGAAAAGAGTGAAGACTCGTAGCCTGGACCAGACAATGCAGGTAGGGTGACATAACTGATGCAACTTAGGCTGTAAGGAAAGTAGGCATCCCTGGTACTGCAGGATTTTGTGAGCTGGACAATGGTTTAGGATGTCACCATTTTGAGCACAGAGCCCCTGAAGTGTGCCAATGGTTGATGCAACCAGTCACTGTTTTCCTGACAGCATCCCTTGATAATGGGGGGGTATGGAGAGCCATGCACTGGGTATCTAGGTACTGTCATGTTAAATTGGGGACCGAGTGCAACCTTGGGCCCAAACTCCTTAATTCTGCACATGGCACGTGGGGTGGCAATTAGCAGGCATCAGAATCCAGTGGGGACAGGGCCCCAGCACATTGTCATAATGCTGGTGAAGTCACAGTTTACACTGAGGAATTGCCCATGTATATGGAAATCATGGCCCATGAACCACTATGGATGAAGTACCTCTAATAGCAGCATCCTTATAAATTCTAAGATACTTGCTAACCTAAAGAAATGATTTCAATATTCATTCTTCTTTACTGGTGGTTTTAGTGTAAGTGCTTACAAAATCAATTAAAACCTCCTTATGAGGAGCTGTATTTCAAAAAGCAATTAACAGTTTCTGAAGCAATGGTGCAAGCATTTTCAGGGCTGTTTATACCTTTTAGGATAAAATCTTTATGTATTAGTTTTACAGAAATAATGGATTTATTACTGAAGTTATAATTATGTTTTATACAACTTCAAGTACGCTATACCTTTTCAGTGTCACCAGAGCAGATAAGCCTGATGCACCCCAAGAAGAATAGTTTAAACTAAATATTTTTAAAGTGAATAAATCATATTAATACCTCATTAACCTTCACTCCGCCACACACATTCACTAAATAAAAAAGAATGTTACCAAGATTACTCAAGGTTAAGCAAAAACTACAAGACTATAAATGAATGTATCAGTGCATAAATGAATTTGAAGTGAGTCAAACAAGAGTTCTTACTGGATCTCACTGAGAAACATTGTTTTCCCACTGGGATATTATTTGTTATCTTCCATTGCTGGTTGTCTACTCTACTGCAGCCTGCTGTAATTGTAATTGCATATGATACAAGCTTAATAGCACACCTGTCTCTGGGGTAGAAAAATCCTATTACAATCATTTTCATCTCTTATTGGAAATTATAATTTATACAAGCATATCCTGTAGGTGAATGAAACTTAAATATACTGTATATCAAGGGTGTTTTACTCCACATGTCACTTTTATTCTATAATTACTGCAGTTGCCAATTGAAAACTGCTTATGTTCAGTCAGTGTGTATGTTGAGATGGATATTCATCTGTGGCTCTTTTTTTTTTTTTTTTTTTAAGTTTTGCAGGGATCACTTCCTAAGCTTCATTAATAGCTCATTTTCCTGTCACACCTCTCCAATGGTCACAAAGAACAACTTATGTTTGTCTCCTGATAATTTATCTTTTTTTAAATATCCCAATCCCTTCAACCTTTGGACTGGCCAGAGAAAGCTCACCAGAGACTTTTGCAACCTACATTACCTAAAACCAGACATAGACCGGTCCAAAAGTGGACACAGCTTCAATTCAGGCCTGAGAAGGGGAAAGCAGAGTAGGTCCCTACCAGCCTAGTGCCTCTCTGTAGGTGATGTGTGACTGATCCCTGGTGCTTTTCATCCTAGCTGCAAGGGCTTCCTTCTTGTTCTTGCACCTTGTGAGCCCTCTGGTCCCTAATGCCCAAGGGCATAGCTGACATAGAAAAGAGTCTGGAGGGTTGAATGGCCCTTTGCCTGAAATGATTCTTAGATGTATTTTATATTTTTAAGTTATCATGGTTAACATCATAAAAGTTGGTAGAACTCTGTTTTGCTTGCTTGTAGGCTATTTATTTCCTTCATCTTGGATATTATACCTTGGTTCACATACACCTCTGTGGAGGGAGGGGAGGTAGACCTCCCTTGAGGGTCCCTGGGCCCAAGCAAGTAAAAGAAGCTCCACAGTGTAGTAGGCAGGGGGATGATGCAAAGAGCTGGAAGTCAGCAGAGTCTGCAAGCTGGGAGGCTCTGACAGGGATGGAGAAGACACATGCAGCCAAGGACAGAGGTAAAGGCAGACTTTTCTTAGGAACGAGGGACATACAGAGTTTGCTCAACCCACTGAAGTCTCCTGGACTGGAGGAAAGGCCTTGTTATTAACGCCATCACCAATGGTGGGGATGAGGACTGGTTTTCAATGAATTTTATTTAGTACCTCAACCAGAAAGGAGAGTTTTGCTGCTCTCCCTTCACACACCTACAAATGTGTTCTCTCGTGTGTTGCTTAAGTAATTAATGAAAATAATATGTGGAACCAGGCTTAGACTAGAGTCTGAAGGGTCTGAAGTCCTCTGAGATGTACTGTCCCCATCTGGAGGACAATCACAAGGAAACCAAAGCATCATGGTGCCTTACAATTAAAAATATGGCTCATTAGAATGACCTCATTCAATTTACCACTCAAAACTTCTGTCTCTAGATGACTAACTTGAAATTAGGTGGTTGAAACTATTATCACTTTCACAATTAAGTATTTGACATACTGTTTCAGGAGCTCTTTGGGATAATTTTGAACAGTTCAAGAGATTTTACCAGTAAGTTCCTGATGCCCTAGACTATTTTAATGCTTAACTAATGACTAGCATCTCTCTCTGTCCCAGAGATTTGTATTCCTATTGCAGAAATGATGACATTGTACATAGAGAAAATACCTGTAAGTAGTCAGTAAGAACTGTTTCTGCAGAGGTGGACAAGGGACACTTAAAAAACCAAACACACAACAAAAACAAAACAAGGCAGAAGTGCCTGTTTATGTATGCAAGTAAGGAAGTGCTGACAGGACAATATTGTGTGGAAAGCTCTCACACTTTTGCCAGGAAATCTTCATGACAGGGTGCTTATCTGAACCTAGAATGGAGAACAAATAAGATAATTCAGAGATGTGAATACTTCACAAAAACGCATTTGCTCAAGCAGCTGAGGAAATGCCATAATCTCTACTTTGTGTAGAAGGCCAAGAAAGAATATGACCTCTACTAGGTCCCAGGTTTAAAGAATATTTTAGTTATCAGACAAAAACCTATGAGCTTGGCACAGTATAAGGATACTATAGCACTTTTCTAGACAGCATTGTATCATTTGTTATCATACCTTTAGCTTCTGCAACAAAAGGGACAAAGATTTTGCTGATAGACATTTCCTTTATTAAAAGACTGTGGTGGATTAACCTTGACTGGATGCCAGGTGCCCATCAATCTGCTCTATCACTGCCCTCCTCAGCAGGACAGGGAGGGGGGGGATGGAGGGGAGAAAATAAGATGGGAAAAAACCTCACAGGTCAAGATAAAGGCAGGTTAGTAAAGCAAAAGCAAAGGCCAAGCACAGAAGCAAAGGAAAACAAAAGGATTATTCTCTACTTCTCATGAGCAGATGAAGTCCAGCCACTTTCTGGGAAGCAGGCCTTCAGTATGCATAGTGGTTGCTCTGGAAGACAAACATCATAATAACAAATGATCCCCCTCCTACTTTCTCTTAGCTTATATTGCTGAGGAGAGAACATGTGGTATGGAATATCCCTTTGGTCAGTTTGGGTCAGTTGTCCTGTCTATGTCCCCTCCGAAGCTCTTGACCACCTCCAGCCTACTGGTGTGGAGGGGAATGTTGGAGAGACAGCCTTGGTGTTGCACAAGCATTGCTCAGCATTAGCCAAGACACTGGTGTGTTACCAACATCTTTCTAGCTACCAATACAAAGACCAGCACTATGAGGGCTGCTATGGGGAAAATTAACTCCTTCTCAGCCAAACCCAATGCAAAGACAAAAAATTACTAGAGCAACACTGTTTTGTTTAGTGTGAGACAATTCCTATGGAAAAAAATTCTATGTAATCATGTAATAAGAGATTGTATTGTACATTGAATGTGAAGAGAAAGGTAAGACAGTGTTAAATAAACAGTGTTCTGGAATTTCTTAGCTTTGGCTTCATGTTTTCTAAATTCCATTGGTAGAT
The DNA here is from genome assembly GCA_004320125.1 of Scolopax mira. Taxonomy (NCBI): domain Eukaryota; kingdom Metazoa; phylum Chordata; class Aves; order Charadriiformes; family Scolopacidae; genus Scolopax; species Scolopax mira. The sequence goes on from BJBW01011898.1 coordinate 12,707, forward strand.
TCTGGTATTTACAGAAAAAATTCAAACAGGCGTATCACTGGAGGTGCTGGGAAACTTAAATTGTAGGTACCGTTGTCAGATCCCTCTACATGAGCAACAACAACGGAATTCTGGTGTTTCATAAATCAGGTCATGTATCTTTTGACCTACACTTGTGAATGTTCGCAGCAAACTGCACTAAGCAGCAAACTCACTAAATCAAAGCTGTCCACATAAGCAACACCTCCACCTTGCCTAGGAGGAATGCAATCAAGCAGTTACATTTGCAAACAAGAAAAAGCAAATCTACAAAAACCCCAAAAAGATAAAAGGACATGAGCATACTGCAAATTGGTAGTTATTTTTTTAAGTGGGATGCTATATCAAATTTATGGGTATTTAATCTGTGTGAGTGCTGAAAGTGAACACTGGTAAGTTTGACTCTACAGATACTGTGTTAAGCAAATAGGTAAAGTTACATTTTCTGTATTTCTACGGTAAACATCTGGGAAAATGTCAAGCTTAATGATACCCCAGATCAGTAACATGAAAACATTCAATTTCACGTTTGTTTTCATGGTTCCTTAGCTCGATTCCTACAGGGATCCCAATGAGATGCTGATTTGGTCTGAAACAACCGTCCAAGTTTTGCTGAGAAACTAGTATTAAGGTTACATACCCTAATACTCCCCTTCTATGATCTACAAAGTCTGGCCATGTTTTTAACTTAACTTTCCCTTAGCCGCTTGCAAAGTCCAGTCATCTTTCATAGAGTTGTCTTTAACTTTTTCCAGCTTTTTACATTGTTATGTGATACATCCAACAGCATAATATCATATGCAGTAGTCCTCCTTGTTCTATTCAGTTAACCTGAAGCCAGGATTTAGTCACCAACCTGAATGCTTGGGGCATACTCACAATTAGTATAAGATTTAACTCATATGATACACCGAGGAACAAATAAAAACCATAATTATTTCATTGGAATTATCAGGTAGAATGAGGAAACAGTTAAATGTCCATATGTTTATTACCAGGCAAGAAAGTGGGAAGCCATTAACCAGCATCAGGCCTCATTGAATGGTAGGGCTTCTACCAACATGTAGCAGTGTGAGAAGAAGCAGCTCCATTTCTTTCCCCTCTTGAAATGCAGGTCACAGATGGAGTGATGAGAGGAGTCTTTTAGGTCCTGTTAGGTCACAGGGGGATTGAGGGGGAAAGACATTTAGGGCAATAAAGAAGTTATTTGGGAGAATAGGAAAGAACCACTAATTTCAGTACAAAGTCGAACTGAGGGACAGAATCTTCCTGTAATCACTTCATAGGAGTTGAGGGCCCTCATTAAGCTGCTGAATATTTTCTAGAGATGTTTTCACATTCCTTACAATGGTATCAAGGAGACCTGTCGCTGCTTCAAATTTAAAATCAATAACAGTTCTGGGAGAAAGAACAAATAAAATTTTATAGAGGAAGGTGGCTTCAGGCAATTGCTAATTAAGCAGATGTAAACTTTCCCTGTGAGAACGACACGTTAAAAACCCAATGAACTACCTCAGCACTAGATAAAATTAGAATGTTCTTCCAGCTTTCACACTCTTGAGACACAGCAATAAATGAAGAGAATTGGCCCATGATTATGTTCTGTGTGATACTTCATACAACTTAGCAATAAACCTTGAGGCTCCAAACATGTGCTTACAACAACAAATCAGTATTGTGGGTGCTGCTAAATTCAAGTTCTTGATGTGATATTTCTTTGATAAGGTTATACCACTGGTTGCTTAATATTCTCTTCAATGTTTGGGTGGTTTAATGCAATGCTAGAAGGGGCACCAATATAGGAAACAGGCTGAACACAGGTAATCAAAAACATTGATGAATTTGCTATATGCTGGCAGAGTGGGGGACCATTTAGGGAACAGGGAAACTAAGCGTGTCGTTGGAAAAGAAAAAGAGAAAGCCTGATGCAGAAGGTGACTTTCTTTTCTTTTGAATTCCCCTCTTACAGCTCAGTGGAGCAGCAAAAGTTTCTTTCTTACATGTTTGTTTATTGCCTGTTAGCCTTTGGATATGATTCTGCAAAAAAAATAAATACTTAGTGCATTGTTTATATGTTTTGTTGAAGATAAGGGAAAAAATTATCACCATGAGAATGGTTTAACACTAGGAAGCATTGCCTGGAGAAGCTGTAGAATTTTCACCTTTGGAGATCTTCAAACTCTACTGGGCAAGGTCCTGAGCAACCAAATACAGCTTTGAATTTAGCCATTCATGAAGTAGGAGCTTGAACTAGGTAACTCCAGTTACCTTCCAAAGTAAATCCTTCCATGATTGTGTGATTCAGTTAAAAACCCAGTAAGTGAAGGCATAAGTTATCTTCAACTGAGAAACAATCTCAGTTGTGTAACATTGTCTCCTACTAATGAAGTTTTCAAATAAATTTTTGCAAGTGCAGTCCATGTACTTGAGAATTCCTATATAAGAGAGGAAAACCAGATTTCTGAAGAGACTTTTTTATGATACATACAGAAAAAAAAGCACTACAGCCAACAGCAAAGGCTGACTCCACTGTAACAAGTCATTGCAGAGATTGCTGGGATGCAGTTTCCTATTCAAGATTGTAATTTCAACATCTGACATAGCAATTAAGCTCTCCATAGGATTTCAGAACAATCAAAAGGTTGCAATGCTTCTGGGCATACTGATACAGTTTTGATACTGACAATGTAATCGTCCTGTAGTTCCACTTCTGGTCAGTCTTGTTGCTTCTGTGATGTTCTTTGCACTAAGAGAAAGGTCGCACTGTGACAAAATAAATTATATCCCTGCATATAGGAAAGCTTTTTTAATTACTAAATAAATTGTCAAGAAAAGGCTATGAACTTGTTCAGAGTAATAAGCTCATCTATACAAAGTCTTCTCAGCTCTAGCAAGATGAATTTTAAATCTGTCGACAGAGTGAATTGGGATTGTCCCACTCAGTGCATTACATCATTGAAAACTAGTTAATGCAACAGACAAGGGCACTTCTTCAGTGAGAAAATTTTCCATCTCTCCTGATTATAACAGTACATTTTAAATCATAGTATGGAACACAAAGTGTTCTACTTGCTTTTGGTCTGTTAGGGTCTTTGAAAAGATGGTCTACAGGAGGGTGCTAAATAATCTCCACTGCTAATACACTAGCTAGGTTAAAGTCTGCTCTGTCACCTAAGAAGCAGAAAAGAAAATGTAAAGATTGTCAGGAGTTTTTGGCAGATCCCTTATCTAAGCGCAAATTCAATCAACCTGTGATAACTGTAATTGGCTGGAGTAGGAAATAATCTTGTTAGGAATTAAAAGCTATTAGCAAACAACCAGTTGCTTCTCCTCTCACTACTGAAAGCCCAGGAGGTGGGGGGAATTATTAATTAGCAATCCACTTTATTTTATTTCTGGATACACTATCCTGAAAGATTTGTCAGCAGGGAAGGCGTATGCAGCATCCTTTTGCAGAGGCAGGAAAGGTAAGTGCAATGCAATTCTGACTCAGCAGTAATTAATAGTATCTTGTCTCCAATTTCTGCCCTATATAGTTATAGGTGAGATAAAAGGACTGAAAAAAGGACTGATTGCCCTGGAGATAAAGTAATACTGGAAATAGATTACAACAAAAAATCATTTCCCTTCTGGTGTCAGGCTTGCTCACTTTCTCTGCCTGTGTTCCCTAGTCAGAAAGCTAACCTCAAGAAGTTACCTAAAGAAGTAAGCAACAACATTCAGAATAAGATTTCTAAGCCCTGAACAAATTAGTGACTAATATAAAGTGACATTTCAATGCATGAAAATGGCAGCTAATGAAAGAAGGAGAAGCATTTGGACACACTGCTGAAGAATGTCCCAAAAGATAAATCATGCCAGATTAACACAATCGCCTTCTACAACAAAATAACATCTGTTAAAATGGAGAGAGCAGTGGATGTTGTTTACCTGGAACTGAACAAAGTACTGTTTCCCACAGCCTTTTCCTAGACAAACCCCCAAGGTACAAATTGGATGGGTGGTCTGTGAGATAGGTAGGAAATTGTCTAGCAGGTTGCACTCAGAGGGTGGTTATCAATGTGTTTTACCAGTACTGGCATACCATCATAGGTAGGGTCCTCCAGGGATCAATACTGGACCTCACAACATTCAATATGTTCATAAATTACTTGGATGATGGGACTGAAAACACCCTCAACAAATTTGCTGATGACACCAAACTGGGTGGTGAGGTGATCACATCAAAAGGGTGAGCCATTTTACAGAGACTGCGATGAGCTGGAAAAGTGGGCTAGCAAGAGCAGTGTGAGGTTTAAGAAATACAAGTGCAAAGTCCTGCGCTCAGGATGTAGTATTAAGCTGAAGTTATAGAAAATATGCTTTTAAAGTGTGTCATAAGTACTTCAAAGAGAAGCCAGACTTCCTTTCTTTGTATTTCAGTTTGCTCACATGAGTTGTTTCAACCATTTCTCTCTAAGTTATGTCCAAATCATCAGAGCTTGGCTTTTGTTATTCATGCTTATCAGTATACGCTGACTTCTTATCTATTCAAACTCAAAACAAGGCTGAAAGATGTCACTAATAGACTTTAACAGCAGATATGCACATCTTCTGCCCCAAAGTCTCACATTCAACCAGCAGCAATTAAGGGTAGCATTTTTGCATTGCCTCAAGACCCATTTCACAAAAATCAGGTAGACTGGCAAGATGGGAGAAATGAGCTCTGTTGTAATCACTGAAAACTTTCAGGGAAAGTGAGGTCATTGGGAAAAAAAGGACATACATATGTGAATGAAGAGCTCAGCAATAAAGAAAAAAAGTATCTCCTACTGGGTATGGAAAGCCACCATGCTCTCTTCCAAAAGCTGGATGATAGGTAACTTCAGGGTGTTTCTCCCAGGTTTCTGAGTATTAAAATGAATTGTTCTAACAAATTCTGAGTCCAAAAGAAAGTGCTGAATAACAGAGTCACTTGAATAACCTAATGCTATGCTACATTAAATTTATAAAGCTAAGCCTCATTTTGCATTATAGCTTGCCAAATTAAGATTTCTATAGATTTCCAGTTTCTTTTTGGGGTTCGAGAGAGATTGAGGTGGAGTTTGACTGTTCCATTTCAAACGTAGTTTCTCAGTGCGTTCCCTAATTTACCCTAATACTGCAAAGGTGATGTTATATCTCTAGTGGTTATATCTCTGGCACAATAAACAAGTGTACACTGAAAAAGCACTGAAAAATACTTTGTATAATATTTAATACTGGTTTTCTGCTTTACTGAGAGGACTTTGTAGTTCTTCAGCACATGATTTTGGGAGTAGAGGATGTTAATTTAAACAGCATTCTCAACCAAAGTGAGATCATAAGAGACATATGTTTCCTGTGTAACTGAGTGGGACAAAGGGTCATGACTTATAGAGTATTGAACTTGAGGTTGTTAAATATTAAAAGTAACTGATAAGAAATAAATTGCCATGAGAAAAATATGTTTTCCTATAAAAGAGCAGAACATAGGCAGGTATGAGTTGATATTCTCCCTTGAGAGGTTGAGTCGTAGGTTGAAGATGATACTCTAGATGAAAGTGAACTCAGGTAATACAACAACCTACTGTGAAATGATAGAATGTAGTAAAGGGAACTTCCTTCCTGACCTCTACAGACAATTAGCTTCCTTCCTCCAGCATGAAGTTTAATAACCTGTGTCATTTTATTTCCTTAGATAGCTAGAATGCTAATGTTATTAATATTAAATTCAATCAGTGTGTTAAGTTGAAAACCTGCTCCCAGTACTTCCTATGTTCAGTTGAAGAAATTACTCTGTCATACCCTATTGATGGGCTAATGGATAACACGTTCTATCAACACATGGCGAGGAAAAAAACATCAAAATAATTTCACAAGAAGTTGAACGATCTGCAGTGATTAAAAGGAAGATAGGGTTTAATCAGAGGAACACTTACCGGTAAAACTGCTGAGAATAATGTGAAGATTTCACAAAAGTTCTCACCAAAGTAATTTAAAAAATCTGACGAAAAAAATCCATTTCCTTCATGGTGCACTTTCCTCGGAAGTAGCATTTCAGTGTAATTCTCAATTGCAGTCTTCTTCTCATTGACTGCAGATCATGCTCTTCATCTTAAAAATAACAGATTTGTTCTGGTCCTGCTTTAATACAGAGACAGATGCTTTGGTGGACATATGATGTAGCAACCAGAACACTTTGTCAAATCTGAAAACAGGAAGTTATTTTTTCCAAGGTAAGGCTTGAGATAGGTTTTCTGACAATTTCTTGTGTACCGTGGAAAACGTACAGGCAACCTGGACTGATCAGTATTCTGCTCCCATCAGTATTTGCTCTGTTTCCAGTGACTTGGACGGGATCACTGAAGCAGCCTTTGCAGTTTTGTGGTAGATATCACTGCAGGTACAAAGAGTCAAGTTCTTATCTCAGAATAATATTTTTTCCCTATAAAAATGTATTTCATTTATGTTTTAATATCTCGCATATCAGCATAGTCTTCAGAGACATAGAACCTCTTTATCAATTCCTCCTTGCTTTCTCTAGACTTTTTCTATTCTTCTGCAGGGGCTCTTGCATTTACCTGAAATTTGGAATTCTTATAACTATGTAGCATCCAGAAGGGAATGTGAGCCATCAGTGAAACATTAAGCTTTACAGATCCCTGACTAGTTACTCTACTTTGTTCTTTTTTTCCATGGAAGCTTTGTCCAATTTTCTTTTCCATATTTTACATATTTGGTTGATTCTTTTTTTTTAACAACAAGATGTGGCACTTTGCCTTCAGCAATATGAGAGTGCAATAACAACATGAACCTCTCCAGTGGATGACAAACTCCTTTTGCCTGCTCTTTTTGATAGAACACCTTCCAATAAATATACTAACACTTAATCTCAACAATTTTTATTTTTAAAAAAATGAGGGAAAAAGAATGTTGTTTCTACATGCTTTATTATCAGTCGAAGAGTTGTGTCAACCTGTCAGATATTGACTGTAATTTCTATAAATATGACTGAATCCTTAACTTCCCTTGGGGTCATACTTCCCATAGTGTAAGGCAGCATTACACATGGACAAAATTCCATGCTAGCTTCCTTGTTTTTCCAACAGACAGGCTTCAAAAGGAGGCTTCATACCAGCCTTACAGAATGTATCTCATGTACCCAGTGAGATAGGTCTGATAGCAAAACTTTGATGTGTGTCAAGGAAGCCAAATTTTTCTTTTATTACTGAGAGAGCTTGATCTGGTGACTAGGTCTCAAGAAATATTCTGAGAAGACATGATGGGAACTGGTAGGTTTCCTCCAGAAATACTTCCACCGCAATTTCTTATCTCCCCTCTGAAGCAGGTTTAAACCTTGTTCAAAAAATATTAATTGGAGCCACTGGCAACCAAAAAATGAAATTTTAACTTCTCTATCTTTGAGAAGAAAATAATAGAAGTCACTAGCAATAGTTATTGGGCTATTATCCAACAATATTTTGTGTTGTTTTCTGCCAAAGAAGTATAGCCAGCCTAGGTGAGAATGACTGGATATGGAGATAAAATGGGGCTATGATAGAAGTACCTTATTATAAGAAAAAAGAAAGCAAAGCTGAAGTGTGGCATAGCTTACCTAAAAGTAATACTTAAGCAAAAACTGCAGAAATACTCCTTAGTTTTAAAAGCACTTTCTTTAAGCTAAAAATAAATACAAGTACTTTGTTTGTTATTAAAGACTTTGACCATTTTATGAAGCTTAATTTACATCGTCATCACACAAATTAGCCATAAATAAGAAAAGCAAACCATATTGAAATATGGACATACCATTATAATTTCATACCAAAGACAGATTTTGATTAAAAACCAAATACCTCTCTATTCTTGCCTTTTCGGGCAGGAACCAATATCTGTTTTCTGAATTAAATTCTGCTGAATTTTTTCAATATTATTCAGAGGTTTTTAATCAAGGTAAAATGTTTAAATCAAACAATGAATTCTATGTATAACAGCAGTAATGAAATCTTACTCGCTGTGAGTCTACTGTAGTTGGATTCTGATAAGAATGAGATGGATTATCTTGTGATGAGAGCTCTCTGCTGTGTCTTTCTGCAAAACATCTATAGGAAGACTTTGGGTTTAGTACCTTAAATAGGTTCAAAAAGTACTAGTGACATACATGTACTTGCAGTTATAGACTGTAATTGCTGAGGAAGTTAGGCAGTAATTTACATGTCTTCCAACAGAAATTTTTTCATAAGTCTTTTTTTTTGCTTTTGGTTTTGCTTTTTTTTTTTTTTTGTTTTAACTTTTTAGAGTTGTTCCTTTTATGGACTGGAATCTTTTTGCATCATAATTAGAAGAAACTTTAAAACAATTACTAGGACAAAAAAATCCTATGGTTTGTGACTATTATAAACACTTCTCTGACATTGTGATGTTACAGAAGCGGAGTCGGAATATGTGACCTTTATAATGTCAGTCATTTTTTAACTTAATTGGAAAAATCTCAGAATAGCTCCAGAGGAAAATTCTTTCAGAGCACTTTATGACTAGACTTTTAGTATTAAGTCGAGAAAATTGATGTATTTGAAAAAAGAGGTCACAAGTGAAGGAGAACTTACAGATCTGTATGACTGTAGGCAGCAGAGATGTATTATGCACTCACATTAATCTTTTCAAGTGACATGAAATTGTATGAAAACAGGTTTGTAATCATTGTACCATAGTTCAATGATCAGCAAATGTTCTGGGAAATGTTCCTTGTAATGCTGAACTGTTGAATATGCTCTTGAAAGAATTTAAAAACAATTGTAAAAGGCAATGCAAACAAACAGAGATTAAGTCAGTCATGTACCAAAGGTATAAAACTGGAATTGTAAGTATAGCCTTGATCTCAGTAAAGTAAATGGTGAAGTTCACATTGGCTTTTTTATTAGAGTGGACTTCTACAGTCTCTCAGTTACAACAGGCATCTCTCAGTCACAATATATGGCCAGGTATTACATCAAATTAGGGCATCGGCATATTGTGTCTCACTCAGAATAAGACTAACATGAAATGTAGGGAATGTTAGTTGAAAGTCATACTCCCTCTCCTCAGTGGCCACATTACCTGATTCAACAAATGGCTTGGTTACAGAACCCTACACCAAGTTACACTGAAAGATTTGCTTCTACTGATTATCATTGTGGAAGTGTTAAATGGAATAAAACAATTACATTCCTACTGTAAATTTGGCTTCCTATTAATGCTTCCTGTTAATGATATTAACAGAGCAATATAAACTTACTGAGGAAATGTATTGAACAGGTAGGAGAACTCTCTCAGATTGTCTGTTTTAAAATAGTCTAACATACTAATAGTTTTATGTACAAAGCCGTGAAATATTATATCACTTAAATGTACATAATTCTAGTTATCCATACTTGTTAATGCGTAAAGCTTATACAAAGAAATTTTCCAGAAAACTAAAGAAAGCAGGAGTTACTAATTGGAGAGAACATTAAAAATACGTTTAAATAAAGGAAAAGATAGCGAATGCGATTAAAACACAATAGATGCATTTGGTTGAAGAGTTCTCAATAATGAAAGGAGAATGCAAGTAATGAAGAGGGGTAGGATAAGCTTCTGTTATCATAATATAGTTTGTGTTAGAAGTTGTATCAAAATGCCTATTGTGTTTCATCTGAAACTTCAAAAAGATTTGTAGCCAATGAGTGAAGAGCAATCTATGGGATCAATGCTCTAAGATCTGGGAATTTCCTATGTTTATGGGATGCTTTAACCCCACTTATTGAGGGAGGAGATCTAAGAAAATAGTTAAATTTCATATGTTTGGTGATTACCCAGTACTCTAATCTATCAAGATGTCTCTGTAAGACACCTCTACCCTTGAGGGGATCAACAGCTCCTTCTAATTTAGTATCGTTGGCAAACTTATTTAGGGTGTGCTCAACTCCAGTGTCCAGGTCACTGCTGAACTCCATTTTCACTCTGAGAATTCACGCTTTAAAAATGCCCTAAGCCAAGTGAGAAAAAGGTTAGAAGTTGTGCTAGCTTTATTATTTACAGGCATATCTCATTTTTATTACTAAGTCAGCAATGGATTAAGGTATAAGTCTGCAGATGCAGGAGAATGATTCATCACAGTGTTTGCAGAAGCTGCGATGGCATCCTAAGCATGACAGTTTAGAGTTCATATGCTTTGAGACCATAGCTTTGGGGAGAATTGCTCTTTTCCTTTGATGTTCAGCAAATATTCACAGGAGACTGGACAAGGATCAGTGGAGAATACATCTTCTATTTGCACTTGAAATAAAAACCACAAAAAGGGGCATCAGTAAACAGAATTGTCAACTGTGTGCTAAAAAATTCCTTACCTAAATATCATTGTTTGCATCTTAATTTTCTGTAGGGAAATCAGCCAGGCTGTACAGATAAGAAAAGATAGATATTGAACTGTATTAAATATCATCAAAGAGCTAAAGAGTTCTTCTCCCCATTGTTTATTTCCCTGTGCAGCCTGTGCCAGATCAGAATATCCTATGTAGTTCTGTTTCATTTGGATTCCGACCTAGTATTAAAACTTCAGTGGATTTTTTAAATATTTCTTTCAGGTATTACTAATTGCTAAGTTATTAGTAACTGTGCCTAACCAGCTGAATATACATTTTGCTCTGTAATGTACTACAAAATCTGAGAGGATCAAAATATGTAAAGGAGGATTTATCTATGCAGGGATGATAAAGGCAAGGGCATCTCTTATTAAAACATGAAATGTTAGTCTAACAGGTATGAGTAAATAGAATGTTATCTACCCTTTAACATGTTTTATTTAAAAACAAAGAAAATAGCCTATGGTTACCTACATTGAGTCTGCAGGAAGCAAACTGTATTAATAATAATACAAAATTATATGTTTAGGCAAATTCATTGTTGTTCGTGAAGTGCTATCAGCAAGTTCAATGTTAAACAAATTCTCCAGCTATGACATTGATAGCTAGATTAACTATTTATGTATTTTTTAGAGAGTTGGAACCTGAAATTCAAGCCTCCCCCAGTTACCCAATGTGACCCTACAAAGTAAGTGCTACAATATTGAAAAAAATCGGAAATCTATTCCTGTGCCAGCTTTAGCACCTTGCCAGCCCTAAATAAGGAACAGGAACATCACTATTGACTTTCAGTAGGCAGAACTTGAATAATGTGATGATCAACAGCAGTATCATAAACTTCCTACACATATCCAGTTAGCTTGTTGTGCTAAATCAAACTTGGGAATACAAATCAAAATTTCTGTTAGCCTTGGATAATATTATACCTCTGGGTACCGATGTATCTTGATGTAAGGACTGAGAAAATATAACAGAAAATTGTCTTGAAAGAGGGTATTCTCCCTCTTTCCCTACACTAGCTAGGAGTTCATGGACAGGAGATCCTGTCAGATCTAGGTTTGGCAGAGAACTTTTCTTTCTACTAGGTTTATTTTCTGGTACACCAACTAGTAGAACCCCATCAGCCAACAGGTACATGAACACTATGTAGCCTCACAAGTAGGACAGCTGAATGGATGAAAGTAGGGATGTGCCCTAAACATGTCTTAAACATTTTCAGTATATGTTTCTGAAGAAAGTACAGTTACTTCTGAATCATGGGTGCTAGGGAAGGAGATTCCTGTTGATCTATCAGCCCTATTGACAGGTGTTTTATTAGTAAAATATTCAGCCCACACATTCAAGTTGAAAACTGCTGATACATGTAGATGAGGCATTTTGTTCAGAAAGACAAGAAGAAAGAGGGAAATGCATGTCAAGATCAATCCTCTTTGTAGTCCTATAAAGGATGCAGGACATTTACAGGAGGACAAATTAAGTTTTTGTCTAGAGAAGAATTATCTGACTAGAGTAAATTGGCAATTACTGAATCAGCAATCCTGGGTAGCTCATACATCAGGCTTAGCTATGTTCTATGGGATCAGAGATCTAGATGCTAAAGTAAAGATTATATAGAAACAGCAGATAAGAGAAAAATACATTATGGGTAGTTCCTTGAGATAGCGCTATCTTTGATGTGATGTTTATGGCCTCACTTTTCCTGTTGCCATATTCTTCAGATTGTATCCCAAAACTTGAGCTGAAATAAATGTTTGTATGCATAAATATTTTAGAAAATGTATATTTCTATGCAGAAATGTGTACATACCAGAAATATTATATTAGTGGTGTATATAAAATATTCAAGTTATACAAATGAGACTACTACCTCCTAAGCAGAAATATAAACAAAAATAAACCCCCCACTATTCTGAATAAATCCTTTTGAGATTCACTGAATTTCACTGAATTTCACTGAATTTTTTTGGAGTTGGAAGGGACCATAGAGATCATCTAGTCCAACTCCCCTGCCAATGCAGGACCACCCAGAGCATGTCAGAGCATGCCTCTCAGGA
>BJBW01011899.1:7028-44289 GCA_004320125.1 Scolopax mira
TCATAGGAGAGGTGCTCCATCCCTCTGATCATCCTCGTGTCCCTCTGCTGGACCCGTTCCAATAGGTAAAACGCTCGGTGAAGAAAGCACTCTGATAATAATTTGTGCTTTTTTTTCCCCTTCCCTTCCCCTCCCCATTTCCCCCCCCTCCTCCGTGGGTCCGTCGGGACCCGATCCTTAGTTCCGTGATTGCAGACGCTGGCCCAGGGCCAGCTCTCACGTAGGAGGGTGGATGTTGTCTCATCGAGGCCACCCCTTAGCTCGACGTTGCCCCATCCATTGCGACAGCCATCTGCCTGCCGTGGCTTTGGTGGGCTGCTGGGCTTTCCCATTGCAGAAAAAGAAAAAATAAGAAAGGATTATCAAGAACAACGTGGCAAGTCTACCTTGTATGAATACACTAAGAAAATGCAGACTCTGACCATCTTCTTCAAGAAATTGGGAAAAACTCTCCTTTCCAGCAGCGTTTTGGTGCACTCCATGAAGTGGAGCTGAGGTTCTCAGCCCAGACCTTGTCAGGATGAGTTTGTGGTGTCACTTCTTTTACAGTTGCCATCACACCGTCCCACGCTGATGGCAGCAAGAAAGTACCAGACCATGAAATGGGCTTTGGGGACCGGTGTGATTTCACCTCATCCTCTGGCAGAGCTTTCATCCCTGAGGATTCTCCCGGTGATCTGTCTGCTGTATCTAAGCCTCTATTATATAGGAATATACAGGAGTTCATTTTACCTGAGACTTTTCCTCTATTGTCACTTGCAGAGTGGTAGATTGAGCGTCCAAACACACCAAAAAAAACCCCCAAACCCTACCTTAAAAAGCACAGCGTTTGAAAAACAGATCATCTGTTGACACCAGGATATTTGTTGTAAGAACAAAGACTCTTTTTTTTTTTTTTAAATCTCAAATGAAAGCTGATTTTTCTGCTGAGATCACTTGACTCCAGGAGCTGCAACCTGGAGTAAAACCACTTCATACTGTAAAATGCTCTGCTGAAGCAAGACTTAGCAGCAGCTTTCTTTCCCTGGAAACTCAGTCTTCTGATAATCAGGAAGAGGAAAGAAGCCAGCAGCTTTGAAAGAGCTTACTAAAGGGCTCTCATTTATTCTTACTCCTAAGTCTTGCATGCCAGCTTCCTTGTAAAACTCTTCTGTAAAAAATATCTAGGAGGAAATTAGATTTTTAAAAAAATAAATCAAACCCACCCCCCCCCCCCCCCCCCCTTTCATACTACTGACGCAGAAATCAGCTTGTTCAGAACCAAAGCAATAAGGTGCATTTCTGGCCTCCGTTTTATTAAGTGAGAGGGTGGCTTTATTCAGAGCAGAACAAAACAGCAGTTTCTGTTCAGGAGCCCGTGTATTCCTCCCCATGGGTGGAATTTGCACTTGAGATGTTGTTGAGTCTCGAGCTTGTGCTGTCCTTTGGCACAAGGGATTTCACCCTCTGAGCTGCATCTCCACATGTTTTGGTGTATTGCTCAATTCCCTACTCCCATCTCCATCACTGTTCAATCAGCCCCAGAGAACTCACAGGAGAAGCCAATTTGGCCCCTCTGCCTTTTCCATCACTATTTAAGTCAACTGGTTCCAGGTGTAACTTTTTCATGCTCTCTCCCCAAGCCTGGAGGCTCGGTTGGTGGGTTGTGGTGGCCAACCACTGGAACCAGCCCCACGTTAAGCAGCAAACTGCACTGGTACCACCAGTGACTGCTTCGATTCCTGCAAAATCCATCTTGCATCTGCCTCAAGAAGTCCATCCCTGATGTGCTAGAGGTAAGTTTAAATCCGGGAGCTGGTGAGGGAGGAGATGAGGGTTTCATCTGGGTTGAAAGGCATTTGGTTAGGTCTGTCGTGGGTCTCGGTGGTGGTGGTGGTGGTGTTGTTGTTGTTGTTGTTGTTAGTTGTTCCTACAAAGTTCCCTGAAGTGGTCTGGGGTAGACTGGAGAGGAGTTGTCCTATGAGCAGCTTTTCCAGTCTCTTTGTGTGGACTGGAGTCAAATGCTGCTGCTCGCATTGTGGAATGTGGCTCCCAGACAAGTTTTTATCATTATCCTTCAATATAAGGTCTCCTTTCTGCAGCCTTGTCCCCCTGGAGCTGGGTGTCACAGCGATAGGTTGTTACTGTGCAGAGTCACACTTGGCTTGGCGTGGGTTTTGGGCAGTCATGCGACGTCTGGGTGCCTCAGCTCCTTGTCTGTCCTTTGGCACTGCTGCAAGGAGAACACAGCGCCTGAAAACCAAACAGCCTGCGTCCACTGAAATGCCAGGATTGCTTACGGGGCTTAGAGAGGGGAAGGGATGGGGACAGTGACAAGGTAACAGCAACATCCTCGATTTGACCGTGGTGCTCAAAGTGACTGGTGGTTTTGGCACAGCTCAGGCTTTTCACAGAATCCCATGGGGTTCTCTGGAAGGGACTTCTGGAGATCATCTATCCAAACCCCTGCCAAAGCAGGTCCACCCAGAGCAGATTGCACAGGGACTTGTCCAGGTGGATTTTGAATATTTAGCAGTGAAGAAGACTCACCCATCTCTCGGGGCAGCCTCTGCCAGGGCTCTGCCACCCTCAAAGTAAAGAAGTTCCTCTTCATGTTTAGGTGGAACTTGTTATATTCAAATTTGTGCCCGTTTCCTCTTGTCCTGTCCCTGGGCACCACTGAGAAAAGACCAGCCCTGTCCTCCTGACACACACCCTTTAAGTATTTGTAAGCATTGATCAGATCCCCCCTCAGCCTTCTTTTTTCTAGGCTAAAAATACCCAAGTCCCTCAGCTTCTCCTCGTAAGGGAGATACTCCAGGCCCCTCATCATCTCTGTAGCCCTCCGCTGTACCATCTCCAGCAGTTCCCTGTCCTTCTTGAACTGGGGAGCCCAGAACTGGATCCAGTGCTCCAGATGGGATCTCATCAGGTCAGAGCAGAGCGGGAGGATGACCTCCCTCCACCTGCTGGCCCCTCTCTTCCTGATGCCCACTGGGATGCCATTGGCCTTCTTGGCCACAAGGGCACATTGCTGGCTTCCCTGTGACATTCCTGAATCACTTCTGCGGGTCTTGGTCAGTGAAGGTCCACTCTGGGACTTAACATTTGCTGTGGGGGATCTGCTCCTCAATCCATGAAGCAGTGAGGGTGGGTTGGTGGCAGCTGATGAGGATGGTCACGGTGGCTTGGCCCATGTTTGTGGGAAGGACAGATTGTATTACTTAGGCTGAACACTGCTCTCTTTGGTTCGTGCGAATCCATGAATGTCTTTAAAACCCAACAGACCCGAAGCTCCATAAACAAACACCCCGCTCGGAAGTGGTGGCTCCCAACCTCGGCACAATTATGTAAAATTAAGTTCCAAATAAATTACGGAGGGGAGAGGACGGGGGATCAAGGAAGGGAAGATTATTGGGAAAGCCTGTATAATTGGCCTAGGCCTTTTGACCCTGTCTATTATAGAGGATCTAAGGCTCCTTCATTACCCGGCTCCACGTGCATTGTAAGTGTCAGCTCTCTCCCTGAACAAGCTTTTGGAGGCATTTAGAATCAGACAAGTGTAGAAAATCCTCCAAGCTCTCCCAGATAAAGTCCCTGGAGGATTCGGGTCTCCGGGCCACTCTTGGGCCTCGCGTTTGGCCTTTTCATTTTGGCGCACAAACCCGCCATTAGCCGCTGACCCTTCCATAAAGCTTAGTCAGAGTTCACTGGAGGCAAAGGAAATCACACAGCCAGCTTCGTGGCCACGGGGAGGCTGGGGCAAAGGCTGCCAGCTCCAGGAGACACTGTGAATTGTCCCCTTACAAAAGGAATATTTAGCTGATGCCATTTCTATGAAATTCCTTTATTTTTTCTTTTTTTTCCTCCTGTTTTGAGGGAAGGCGGTGCAGATGGCAGAGGTTCTTTCGCGCCCTCCATCCAAGAAAGCTGTGGGAGGGCATGGAGCAGGGGCAGGATCCTTCCCGTATAAATTGTCTGTGAATTTTACAGCCCATGGTGGAGTCCAGGCTTTCCCCCACTGGTGGGGAACCACATTATTTAAAAAAAACCTCAGATCCCAGGCAGCATCCTTAGTTGTGGCCCTGCCAAACCATGTGCTTTGAATGGTGCTGGACTCCAGCACTGTGAGGAAGAGGAGGTGATGTCCCTTCTGAGGTCCTCTTAAGCTCTCAAGAGATCTTGGAAAAATGCTCATGTGAGTCTGTCGATAGGAAAGAGCCTGTGGAAGGAACACCCAAGCATGTACCTTTCCCTATTTTGAACCATATCTGCTCTAGTAGGAGGTTGGGGGATTGGAACTAGGTGATCTTTAAGCTCCTTTCCAATTCTAATGATTCTAGGATTCTAGGAGATCACTGAGGAGGAGAGTCCCAGGATTCACTATGGAACAAGGCCCAGAAAGAGTGTCAATTTTAATTAATTTATTTAATTTTTTTAATCTTAAAATATTCTCAGGGCACATTAATTTTCTCTGTGCAGTGCAGCTGAGTCCTTGGGACAGTCTGTCATAATCAGCAGGTAGGACAGGTAAATAATACGGATCAGAATTCCCACTTTTTGCTCGGAGTCGTTACCCGATGGTTTAACAATGGTGCACCTTTTCCCCTTCAATGGCACACAGGGACACAGCACTTGCATTTTCCAGCCCGATCCACAGCTGTGAGCAGGTGAGAGCTGGTGTTTGTGAGCAGCACTCGGTTTCCTTCAGACTTCTTTCCTCTCTCCTGTGGCTGCTAAATATTTCCAAGGGATTTTTACAACCGGCTGAAGCCGTTTTTAAAAATAGCCTTTTCATGCATTTAATATTGCCGGCTTTTGAGGCAGTATTTGACACAGACCTGTCTGTTCCCAGCTCGGAGTGTTGCTCCGAATTTCTAATAAATCAGCAATCCTGCTGTAGCTGACACAATTTTAGCTCATTGCCAAATGGGGATGAATTATGATATATCCACATTTAGAAAGAACTTTGAGATCTTCCAGTTACAAATAGCTCCCAGAGAAGGAAAAAGATTCAGTGAACCTGACAGGCGCTATTTATGAAGGTTACAGAAAAGTACTATAGGCTGCTCTGGACCATTTTTATGATGACATATGTTTCTCTGCTTTGGTATCTCTTCTTTGCTCTTGCCAGCAGTGGTTTGGGGGGTTACTTCCTTTGGTTTCTTTTGATTTTTCTTCCACCTTTGCACTTTTCTTCTTGTCTTCACTGATTATTGCATTTTATGGAAGCGTTCAAGGCCAGGCTGGATGGGGCTTTGAGCAACCTGGTCTGGTGGGAGGTGTCCCTGCCCAGGGCAGGGGGGTTGGAACTGGATGATCTTTAAGGTCCCTTCCAACTCAAACCATTCTATGATTACTCATGGTTGAATTTTGTACTTTAAACTGTGAACAAGATGCCTGGAATGTAGCAGAAAGCATCTTTGGATGTTTTGGATGTTGGAAAGCATCCGTCACAAACACAGTTGTGGGAAATCCTGTGCTTGATTCATTTTAAAACTGGCGTGAGAACAGCTTGGGAACAAATTCAGTAAAGGCTAGACCCTCTGTGTTTTGTGGTGATCTCGCAGGGATTCTCCTGCTGCTCTGTATGTTGGCCCTTGAGGTACTTGAAGAGTGACATTGGTCTCCCCAGACATTCAGAAAATCACGAGTCAGGCCTGTATGTACACAGAGATTAGGAAATGAGATTTAAAGTCGTGAGACTTAGGAGGAAGAACGGTGGGGTTCAATTGGCCTTGCAGTTTTTTTAGCCTCTGGTGTTTCCTCAAATTACATTTTCAAGCTTTCCTTTGTAGCCACAAGGGCCTTATTTTGATCACTTTTTAAACAAAAACTGAGATTCTCGCCCAGTCATGTGACTGCAGAAGCTGCATCTTTACACAAAATAGAGCAAGAGTCGTAGTAAAATGTGAATTTCTCTACCAGGAGAACTCGGGATTTTCAACAAATGAGCAGTAAGGACTGATTTAAATGTGTTGGAGGTATAGTAGCAAACAGGCTGAATATGTCCTAGGAAATTTCAAACTGATTTCTTTAAAACCTGGGTGTGTGCTTGAAGTTGTACCTGCTGTGAAGGCCAGACAGTCTTTTCCCAGAACTTGCTAGAAGCCATGGAGTGATCTTTCCATGTAGGGTTTGAGACCTGATGTCTGTGTGGTTGTCAAAAAGGAGGAGAGGAGATGGCCCTTCTCTTTGAGCTGGCTGAGCTGTAAAAATTAGTAGCTTTGCAGAGCCCAGCCATCACCATTCAGTGCTTTGGAATATTCAGAGCTGAGAGAGATGGGTTTTGGGCTGTGTTTGGATGAAACTTTGGATGACCAATTAAATGCAGGCACTCAAGAATCCTCAGTTAAATTTGAATGGAGAGCTGACAGGAGTAACCATGCCTCAGTGTCCTTGCTGTCACAAGAAGTGCCTGCTGTAAAAGAGGCTGCAGAGAAGCCAGATGTGGGAAAAATAAAAGTAATGGAGAAAAAGATTCTCCATTTTTGACTGTAGGCTTTTGGTTGCTGTTGGGCAGGAGCTGCCACCCGGCTTATTTGCAGTGGTGCTTTGAAAGTGCACACCTGAAGGTTTAGTGCTGCCAGACTGACCTGTTCTATGACACTTTTGTTGCTTTTCCAAGTGAAATGTGACCCCATTGTAAAGGGGTGAAGGCAGCAGGGGATCGCACTGGGGAGAAGGTTGGGAAAACACAGGCCAAAAGTCATGGCCATCCATATATTATGAGGGAAAAAAAAAAAAGAAAATAGCCTGGGATTGGGTGAGTGCACCATTCTCCCTCTAGAAACAGTTCTCCCTAATCTTGTGGAGGGAGCAGGAGACCCAGAATTTGGCCCTGCTCTGCCACTGCTGGTCCCCGTGGCCTTGGAAGGAGCCCTTTTCCTTCCCGGTGGCTCAGCTTTGGGGACAGAGAAGTGTCCCTGAGGGCTGGCAGGCAGAGGAGATGCAGCAAGGACTGTCACGCACACATATCCTTGATGGAAAGGGCAGCTGAGGACTCTGCTTTGCTGCTGTGGGATGGGGACCCGCCGTGCTGCTGCTGCAGGATGCTCCCCTCACCCGAGAGATGCTCGAGGTCCCCGCCTGCGCCGCTGCTGCGTCCAGGGGGGTGCAGCGGGAGAAGGGAGGGGGAAATAGCTGCATGTGTTTCTTCTGCAGCTCTGTTTCAAGGAAAATTTGCCCTTTCACAGTTGCTTAAGCAAAATGTCAGCGAATGCCAAATGCCCGGAGCCACATATGCTCTACACAAGAGAGGCTCCATAAATCAGGGAGCAGTTAGTGGGAAAAAATCAGGTTCCAAGGAGGAAAGCAGTGGGATACGATTATTACTATTTTCTTTTTTTTTTTTTTCCTTAAAGCTAGGGCAGCAGTGTTTCAGTTTATTATGCGGCCCAGCAGTGAAGGAATTCATCACATTGTCACTCCCCTTCTTTTTTTTTTTATCCAAGGGTATGTGTGTGTGTGTATACGTGTGTGAGGTGGGGGAGGAACAAAGCGGCCGTGCAATCAACTTTGTATAAAATTGGCACCGTGTCCCCCTCACAAAGCGGGACAAAGGCTGGGGGGCTGGTGGCTCAGCTGGGAGTCAAGGCAGCACAGCTGTGACCAATGCCAACACAGTTCCCGTCAATATGGAGTGACCCTGGCTCTTTTTGCAACCTGCTTCCAGGCTCATCTCCAATAATTCTCACAAAAGACGGGAACAAACAAAACCTTTGTCAGCACTTCCAAGACTTTCCCCTCGGAAAATCTTAAATATTTCATTAGACCCTTCGTTTGTCCCTTGCTTTTTCTTTTTTTTTTTTACCTGATCTGGGCTTAAAAAAGCAAATGTGGACACTAAAACTCTGGGTCAACAAATGATTAAAGGATTAAAAGGAGAAGGAATGGGGTTAGTGGTGGGGGAAGCTGCTCGTGCTGCTGTGCAGTGTGGAATGTGACAAAGGCAAGAAACTCTTCTGCTTGTTAGTTATTAGCACTTGGGGCAGGTATGGCATTTGACAGACCCAAAGAGGTGGTAATACATGTGGGAATCGGTGCCAGCCTCCCTGCTTTCCCTCTGCCACACAAGAGCTCGATGCCATGTCCCTCCTTTGCAACCTGGAGACGCTTGAGCCCAGTCGGGTCAGGGAAAAAATAAAAATAAAAAATTAAAATTGTGAAGCCAGCATTTGGGCTGTCACCATCATGTTTTCTCTTTGACGTTACAAAGTTTTTTTGCTCCTGACTGGTTTGAGCAAACTCAGGGAAACTCTGCATCTGAAACCAATGAGGATGATGGGCCCCAACTCCTTCTGAGGCAGACTTGGCTAAAGGATGTAAATGCTTTAGAAAGAGGAGGTGGAGAAGGGAAGGAAGTCAAATCCTGCCTCTTCTAACCTTGACCAAGTCTGTAAAATGACCCTTTTCCCAGGTTATGAGGGGCTCTGATTTGCTCTGCAGGCTCTCCCAGGCATCCCTGAGTTAACAAAAGGATCTGGTTACAAATATTAAACACTTCTTAATAACTCTGCCATGCCATGAAACAGAGTCCATTCTGGTTTGCTAAATGACTCTGAAAGGACTTTTTCCCTCCCCTGCTTCCCTTCTCTTGCCTGGTTTTAAATAGGCCCCGAGTGGTAGGAGCCGGTACAATGGCATCACTCCGGCTTTGTTTCAGCCTTGATTTAGCCACCCTTTTAAGGACCCTACTGAATAATTCAGTGTTATCATTCAGGATGACGCTGGATTATTACAAGGGTTTCTTCCCTCCCTTCCCCCCTCCCATAACCTTTTAATTCTTTTCACACGTGAATGGGTTCAAAGGAAGTCGTGTAAGGAAAACACACAACGAGGAGGTTGCGGCTCTCCCCCTCCGCTGTCAGTTTGATAAATATAATGTGTCACCAATTAAAAACTCATTGCCATTCTCCTGCTGCAGCCATTGCCTCGTTAAGGTCCTCCTCCCGGGGTGGCTCCCAGGATCTGCTGCTATCATTGTTGATAACAGAGGGCCTGTTTTTTTCCCATCCTGGGCCATTTCAGTGCTACACATTGGCATGTAAATAAGTTATTCACTCGACATCACTTTCTGATAGAAAAATGACCATGAAACTCTTTGATTTTGGGTTTGCTCTTGTCACAAGTGCACAATGAAATCAAGAGTTTCAGTTTTGTGTCTGTGGCTTGTGGAGGGCTTTTTTTTTTTTTGGCTTTTCTCTTTTGCTACTGCCTCTTTTCAGCATTTGTATGGAAATTGTCCCATCAGACAATTTAATGCCGGCATAGTTTGACCTGGTAGATGTCCCTTCTTCAATATAGCAGATTGTTGTTTATTTTTGCCCTCCCCAGGAACATTAAAAAACAATCTGGGTCATTGATAAAAAGTTTTTTTTTTTCTTTCCTCTCTGGGCTATTAATGCCTTTGAAGAAGAGAGGTGTGGCTGGCACCAGAGATCCTCTGACTCTTTCCCATCAGGGATAGATGGAAGGGACCTGACTGGGACAGTCCCACAGCTCTGCTCTGCTGCAGGGTGCAACAAGGGGGAATAAATGCCAGGGAAGGCCAGTGGTGATGGAGGGTGACCTCTCCCTGGAATATTAATGCCTGCCTTCAGTCTTCCTGCCTCTCTCCAGCTGCTTTTCCCATAGGTATTTGTGTTTCTTCAATTCTGGTTCATTTCTCAGAGCAGTTCAAAAACCCAATGCGTTTTTCATTGCTTTCCTCTTATTTTTTGCCTCAGTTCCTGGCTGCTGGGCACTTTCCCCAGAGCCAGCCTTCTCTGGAAATCTGACTGCCAAAATCAGTGGGAGGCTTCCCGCAGGCCAAGGCATGGCAGCAAAAATGGATCTGTGGTCCTGTCGTTCCTTCTGCATCCCAACATGCGCTCATGAAATCTTGGGTACAACAGCCAGGTAGAAAGGAGGGAGAGAGATTTGTAAAAAGCATTAAATACCATTCCTTCAAATGCCTTAGTTTGGCTGAAAAGTTTGCTTACAAACATCTCTTTACCAGGGGTTGTTACCAATATCCATTTCTGTGAGGCTGTGTTTGGGTTTCTGTTTTGAGATGACTGAAATCGTTGCTCTTTTCTCACTGGAAAAGCTCTAATCTGTGTGGTTTTCACCACAATGCCTCTGTCTTCATGCTTATTTTTTTGCAAAAAAACTATTGTGTTATCTCTGGAAAACTGGTAAAAAGAAGAAGGTTGGGGTCCTTGGTTGCTGTGTCTAGGTGTTAGGCTGGACACTGGGACCTGCTTTGGGGAATCCTGTTGGACTGAAATGTGGGTGCCTACTGAGCTCATCACCTTGAGAGCTTCAGAGCTTTGATCTTGAGTCACAGTAACCTGGCAGGGAACACCGTGACTATGCTTTAGAGCTCCCTTTTCTGTCTTTTTTTTTTTTTCCTATTTGTTTGGTTTTTAACTTCAGCAGAGCTTTTTGCAAGAGATTGGAGGAGCTTTGAGGGGCTGAGGCACAGTTTTTTAGCAATAAGGATGATTCTGTGTAGCTTTTGAAGTGGAAATGCATGCAGATTTGAAGCATGTATGCTCTCAGCAATGTTCTGGAAAGCCCTGATTGTTAGAACAATTTAATAAAGTGATGAGTTTCTCCCACCCAACCCATTCCTGCTTGCCCGTCCTCTCTCTAGGGCTCAGCCTGAAATCTCTGCCGTGAAGCTCCCCCTCATCTGCCAAGCGCTACCTTCAAGAAGGGGAGTTCCCTGGAGCTGAAAGACAAAAGGATTTGCAATCAAAGCTTTGGAATAGGAAAAACAAAAAATAAAAGGAAGGGGAAAAAAAAATGCTACAAGAAGTTTTTTCCACGTACATCCGTGCTGTCTGGGCAACTGGAGCAGGGAGATTTATGGATTCCTCTTGCCTTGTTTAGAGTGAGGATATGTGGACATAGCTGTGGGGCCATGGTAGTCTCCCATCACCTGGATCCCCTAGCCAATGGGTCTACAGGAATGTTGGCTGCCAAAAGTCTCTTGTCTCTTTTTATGACCCCACGATGGGAAACGAATGATTGAGTTTAATTGTGTGGGACACAATTGCCTTTATACACACTATTGTGCCTGCTTGACTTTCAGGAGAACATGGTCTCCACTTTCGTGTCAACGAAGTAAGGATAAAGCCCTGTGGATGAAGCAGAAGGGAGGGGAACAGGGTGTGTGTTAGAGGTGGAACTCTTATTCTATGTGCCCAGTCTCATTCTCCTTTTTAAAATAAATGAATTTTGAGAGTTGAGAAGTAAAGAACATTCCACAGCAAAAGTCTGCAACTAAAGTCCACTGCATTCTTGAAAAGCCCTAAAAAGGGAGGGGGGGCAATAACCATAACCTTGTAGGAGAAATGAGAGAGAAGATGTGAGATCTAGTGATCAGTGGCAAGAGGGGAGGGCAATCTTGTTTCATTCTCACAGATGTGTGGTAAATCTGTCCCCATCCTGTTGCTGGCCAGCTGGAACAAGGGAGACAACAAAGCTCAGGGTATTAATGAAGAAGATGGCAGAGTGCCTTAAAAAAGGTACAGCCCTTGTGGCATCTTCCTTGTGTGAAAGGAAGCGTTGATTGCTGACACAGCTGAAAAGCCACCTCCGTAACCAGCGTGGTGACTTTAGCCTTTCTCCCTCCTGATATTATTTACCTCGCTCGTGGTTTGAAGTCCCCAAAGCTGGGATGAAGCCCCGTGCTTCTCCCCACCCCTCCTCCTCCTCCCTCGTTATTCTTTAACTTTCTAAGGCGACTGTCCTCCTCTGTTTACCCGGCTGTGGTGCCAAAGGCGAGGGTGCACGGAGACTGTTGATCTGCTGTCAGTCCATAACGCGGCATCCCTCACCCCTGGGGTCACCCGGGGGATTGACACCTTCACCCAGGGGCCCGGATTCCTCACTGCCCTCCTTAGAGATGCACCAGGCTGTCAGTAACGAGGCCACAGGTTTATTCAACGGAGATCACCAGATCTCAAAAGATAATCTGGGAATAATTGGGACTTAAGGAACTTGTGGGAATCTCGATTTTTTTTTTTTTTTTTTTTGCAGTGCTGCCATTCATGAAACAGATGGACATCTTATTTCTCTCTAATTTGATGGGCTTTCTTGACAAAATGGCAGAGGTTGCACTTTGCTACAATAATAACCTGCCACTCAGACTTTGTAAGGGGTTTGTGTAGATTTCTTCTTAATTAGACCGTGTCTTGCTATCAGGGAGGAGATACGTGTGTGTGTGGAGCAGGGATATTCTGAGCAGCTTCTCTGCATGAGAGAGCCCAGAAAAGAGTGGAGAAAAATCAGGGGGCTTTCATGTTTGTGTCAGGTTGGTGGGTGTTGGGGTTTTTTTGGTGTGTGGTTTTTTTTTTTTTAGTCTCATTTGAAAAATAAAGATTAGGATGTGAGCTCATTGTCTGGATGATAATGTATTCATGGATTTGCTCCTTCTCGCCCTGCCACTAAACAACAGTGAGGGGCAGCTTTCCATGGGCTGGGGGGCAAATTTGAAAGCTTTGCAAACCATTGGGATTATGCTCAGGTTTGCAAAACCCACTTTTCACTTGCAAAAAACTTTCCAATCCTGCCATTTAACCCCTGACCTTCTCTTCTGCTTCCCTTCCCTTCTTCTCCCCCACCAAAGTGGATCCTTGGGTCAAAGCATGGGATCCAAACCTCCTCTCCAGCACAGGGGGTAAGACAGCAGTGTGTTTTTCTTCCTATCTGCTATGCAAGTAAAAAACAATTACATACTTTTTTTAATTACTCAGATGGAGTTTGATTAAGGAGCTTTAACAAGTAGTGATGATTGGTTAAAAAACCCCAAACAAACCCCAACCACTACCAAATGTATACACATTTGATGTTATTTTACCTCATTTCTCTGCCTTTAGAGACCGTTTTGAGGTTGTTTTTTTTTTCTTGTAACCGGATGAACTAGTGATTTACTCATGGAAAGCTGAGCTGGTTGTGTAATTGTTTGCCTGTAGACTAGGATGTGAGAAGGATGCCTGGAAGAGTGAGGTGGTACCAGTGCAAACCATGGGCTATTCTGTACACAAGGAAATGGAGCAACCTTGTGCTCCCAGGTGGGGTGAGAGTAGCTTGGCAGCTTCGTTGGCATTTACCTAACCTTATGTTCATCACTCAGAAGCAGAACATGGACTCACAGAATGGTTTGGGTTGGAAGGGACCTTAAAGATCACCTAGTTTTGACCCCCTTGCCATCCCACCAGATCAGGTTGCTCCAAGCCCCCTCCAACCTGGCCTTGAACCCCTCTCCGGGGATGGGGCAGCCATGGCTTCTCTGGTCAACCTCTCTCTCACCACATTCTCACCTCACAGCAAAGAATGTCTTACTAATATTTCATCTGAATCACCCTTCTTTCAGTTTAAAGCCATTATCCCTCATCCTGTGACTACCTTCCCTCACAAAGAGTCCCTCCCCATCTCTCCTGTAGGCTCCAAAGCATTTGCAGGAAACATGGGGAGCCAACACAGGTAATTTTTAGTAGTGCTTGTTGTGATGGGATAAGGGACAAAGCTTTTAAACTAAAAGAGGGTAGATTTAGGCTAGATATAAGGAAGACATTTTTTTACAAGAGAATGGTGAGAGACTGGCCCAGTTTGTCCAGAGAAGTGGTAGATACCTCATCCCTGGAAATATTCCAGGCCAGATTGGATGGGGCTCTGAACAACCTGATTTAGTTGAAGATGTCCCTGCCCATGGCAGAGGGATTGGACTAGATGGTCCTTTCCAACCCAACCTATCCTGTGATTACTGCTAAAACAAGTTTTCTCCATGCTTCCCATCAGCTTGGGCTCAAGATGGTTTCTCTAACTCCTAGCCCTTTGCAAGCCTCCCAGGCAACGGTGTTCAAACAAACCACGGCACTCCTCCGTGCTGCCAAGGAGCAAAAGTTTAACATGAGGTCAGAGCCATCGTACCACCTTCTGCAAACACAGCCCTGACATGCTGAAATGGGGCCGGGTGGCTGCCAGGAGCCTCTTCCAGCATCACGGGCCTTTCCACGAGCGGGTACCAACGCGGAGGATCTCGCCTTGATTTATTCCTTCGCAGAGATGAGGTGGCACGAAGGATTTAAAGAAGCCTATCTAATAGAGTGCTGGAAATTATAAATCAGTGGGGCTTTGTAAAGGTTATTACTTTAAACAAAGAAGGGGCTGAATGGAGCCAATTAAACGGCACCTGAATTGATAAACAAACTGGTTATTGTTGGGGGCTATTCTGCAGCTCGGGCGGTCCCCCCTTGCTCGGGAGGCCAGGATGAATGCGGAGCAAGGCCTGGGGAAAAATTTACATGTGATTGGAGTTTAATGGGCCGCAACAGGCCTCCCATCCCATCGCCATGGAAACCGGCCCTTTCTCAAGATTTTAAACAGTCTGAAATGTCCTTTTATTGTCTGCTCCCAATGTGTCATGTGAGCCCAACGGGGTGGGCGCTTGTATGTATCAATTTGTTTCTGCCATGAATATATGGTGGGGGGACATGGGGACAAAGGGCCCAGCTGATGGGGCTCCATGGAGACCCCGCGCCCAGGAATGGTGACATATGGTCCAGCCTGACCTGGGGCAGACCCACAATGGGCAACCACGCTGCCCTGCTCCACCGCCTCGGCCGTCCCCCCTTCAGCCCTGCCTATTCATCCCTTGGCCAAGTCAACTTGCCCAGCCTGATCCTCATCTTGTTTGGAGTTTTTTGTTATTTTTATTAAAAAAAAAATAATCTTGGATGTTGATCACTAAACTCTGGCAAAAAGAAGAATGAGAGAGAAAAGAAATAAAGGCTCTCCGTGCCCCAGAGATGTTTGGTTTCCACTTGATTGTAAGCTGAATGGATGTGAACATTGGAGCAGCACAAACTCTAGGCAGGAGCAGGATAAATGTTCTCTGGTATTTGAATGGTTAAGTTGGGTCAGCCTGAGGGTCTGCCTGGCCCTGGATCATATCTGTCATGGGAATGAGCATTAAATGTGTTGGACAAGGAGTCATAGAATAGTTTAGGTTGGAAGGGACCTTTGTGGGCCATGACCAGGGACATCTTCAATGAGATCATGTCGTTCAGAGCCCCTTCCAGCCTGAGGGGATATTCACCCCCACACCCAAATTTGAATTTTTCCAGGTGACTTGTGTCGTTTGGCATTGTTCTACCTCCTTGACAAAATTGTGAACTGTCTGACTCTGAAAACTTTTTCTATAAACGTCCCACCTGTGAGCTCTGCTCAGCCCTTGGTTGTGATGGGCGACGAAATCACAAGCCAATAGTGTTTGTGTGTGGACACACAATCCATTCACCCGTGGTGTTCTTCCTCCAGGAACATTCATCTGAGGGAGAGCCATGGGTATGGATAATTTATGAATAAATCCAAAATTCAGACACGTAAAAGCCATCAGAAATAGGCTGCCATAATAGTGTTGTGCAGGCACTAGTCAGAGAACGGAAGGGGATCCAGGTGAGCAGGCAGTCCAGCTGCAGACAGTCGACCAGCTCGCTGCCAAGAACACATAGGGACTGGGCTGTGAACAATCAGGAGCTGGCAGAACTGGGCAAGAAATACTTCTTTCAAAATAATGATTCTATTGAAGAAAATCTTCCACGAGCAGGAAAAATAAAAAATATGAAAAATGCCTTCAACCATTCAAGGCGACTTATTTGCCAAATTCTGCGTAATGCTCACAATATAACATAGCTACTGTTTGTTTTTTAAGAAGAGGATTTTTTCCAAATGTGACTATGAGACAGGATGCCATCTGTGATATTAAAAGATCAGTCGGTTCTTCATTGCTTTCCACCTCTAAGTCCTCTTCTGCTTTCAAAGCCATCCTGTATTCTGCCTTGGACACGAAACTCGTGTTAAAGGGGGCCTGGAGATAAGCTGCAGTCCCCCTTTCATCTCTGGGGTGTGAGTTTATCTACAGCTGCATGAGGAGAGGAAGTTATTTCCTGGCAGTTTGGTAGTCTGCATGCATCAAGTCCATCAGATCTGAGAGAGCAAAAAAAAAAAAAAATCCAGTGTCCCCTGTACCTCTTGTCTCATATAAGTTATGGCGGTTAGAGCTTAAACTGAGAGGAAATTCATGAAAGTCAGGAGTGAAGCTTCTGGCAGCACAGTGAGATGTATCTATACCAGAGACTGCTCTTCAGGAGACCAGGAGATCTGTTCTAGCGTCTGCTTGAGCAGGAGCTGGGCTATAGGACATCTCCTGCCTCCTAGATCCCAGAGCAGCTCTTTCCTCCTGCACTTTGCACTTCAGCCACTTGCAAAGCAGTTTATTTGACATGTTCTTGGTGTTATCCTTTCCCACCATTTTGCTTTCCCTACCGGAGGGTATGAGCAGAGGGAACAAACCAGCTCATAGCTGCTGAAGGGAGCCACGTTTCCACCTTGCAGCAGTGCCTAGAGCTGAGGAACAGAGCTAAGCTCATCCCTGGTGACTCACCACCTTGCTCTTTCCTATTCCTTGTAGGTGTCTGTGCACGTCTGAGATGCAGGTAAATGGCTTTGTATCAGGGTAATCATATGGTTTGAAAACTGATTGAAATCAAACTGGTATAATCACCTTAGTTTGGAGGGGGAAGAAAAGAAAAAAAGGGGGTCTTTGGTCTCACTTTTAATTAATATATTCCAGAGTTGAGTTTATCTTGAGACTTAATGCCTTAATTTGAAAGCTGGCAGCTGCTTCTGGGGAAAACTATCCTTGTAAGACCTTACTGAAAAATCTTTATTTGTGGTATCTATTAGCCCATTTTGATTTGGCTTGATTTTTTAAAAATCGCTTTTTGAAGGCATCTGATCCTGCTCTTAATCTTGGACCCACGGAGGTCAGACACCCAGTAATACATCTGCCTGTGACAGCAAAGCATCCTCTCTTTTGCATGTCACCGGCTTCCCATTTGCTTAGGAGTGACTTTTTTCTCCTGCCACGTTTATTGCCATTCCTTGCATTTGAAAGAAAATTGCTCTTATTTAGCTGGCAGCATCTGAACAGGGGGATAACGTAAAGCAAAAGGGAAGGCTAAAATTTTACAAGGGGTGTTCACCTGCAGGATGAAACTGTGGATTAATGGATTTGTTTTCACATCTCCGTGAGTCCGGAGAGTTTCATTTTTAAACAGGATCTGGGCAATGCACAGTGTCACTCTGCAGAATGATTTAATTGTCAGCTAAAGAGAAAAGGAAGGTTGTAGGGTGAGACTGAAAGAGAGGAAGTGACGCCAATACAACATCACATCCTGACATTTAGCACGCTCTGCCGCTTCAAAGTTTGGGAATGAAGCCTTCTCTCTTGCTAGCTAATTACCCGAGCTACATCCCTTCTGCTAATCAAGAATAGAGCGTGCTATAAATGTAGAGGAAGTGGCTAGCATGCAACATGTGGGAATTGCACGATTGGGCCTCTCTTTAGTCTCTGGAATTGCTCCTTAAAAGTGCAGATGCAGCAGCACCCGGCTAGGCGTCCTCTTTAAGGGGTGGATGAGGGGAGATGTTCTGATGGAAAAGGGATGGAAATCTGTGCAGTGAGGAAACTGTCATAAAAAAACTTCCTTTTCTTGGTTTACAAAGCCTATGCAGAAGGCTAAGGTTTAGGTTCTCTTTTGCGGGCTGGGTAAATGCTCAGTAATGTGGAGTTATAATCAAAGCAATAGGAATAAAACAAAAATTCCTGGTTTATGGCATCCATTTGGTCCTTAATGGATTAATGTTCTCTGTGTTTCTCGCAGGCTTTAACATTTGTGCCCGTCGTAAACTGCATTTTTCTCTCTTCTGCTCTTGTTTGCTCTCCAAATGGCTGCCCTCTCCCTCCCACACTGGGTCGCGGTCCCTTCAGAAAGTCATTTAACAAAGCTGCTGCCTTGTGGACTCTGTGTCTTGACAATGTCAGCAAAGTTCAAACGCTGCGAAGAGGCCTGGGACAGAGCAGGGCTGGAGGATGTGTTCACCCGGGCCTGGGCGGACAGAGGTTGACACTGATGCTGCTGAGGGTTATAGCTGAGGGATCAAGACTTATTTATTTTAAAGTCTGTAAGCAGCACAATACCCCTGGTGGGCCCCAGGCTGCCCAACACATCTCCCCTTGTAGGGAGGAAAGTCATTCTGCAAAGAGATGACAATGTGGCCACACAGACACATATTCCCTCTGTGAGGTCCACATCAGCCAGGCTCAGTTTAGCACTGCAAATGCAGAGCGGGGCTAGCTCTTAGAGGCAGCATTGGCCATCTTTCTCTTGGTTATTCCACTGTTTTCCTCATCCGGGACAGGAATGAATCCAAATTTGGCTCTGTATTCACGGTGGTCAGTGGGTGAGGATGTAAAGTCCCTTGTTCCTAACGTGTGCTGTACCCGCCGCAGTCAGGTTGACACTCTGGTGGGCACTCTGTGGATGCACTTGACATTTAGGAAAAAAATGATTTGGCCCAGGGACCACCGAAAAAGCTGTGAAAATTGCTCAGGATGTGCACCAATAGAGCAATTCAGAGGAGGGAGGGGGAACCCCAGAGCATTGAAGAAACCTGTGGCTCTGTGTTTCATTGCTCCTTCCTTTCTGAAGTGCCCTTGAGAAAGCCAGACCAGCCCAAATCCTCCTGCCACATTGGGTCAAAAGCTTTGTTAAAAGTGAATTAGCCAGGCTGTTAAATCCTAATAGCTCAGGATTGCTCCTCATAGCAAATAGTGACCCTGGATACCTGCTGGGGGAGGAGAGTCTGTTGTTGGGGTTTCTTTGTGGGGTTTGTGGGCTGTGTGGCTGGGATGTTGCTGGGGGTTCTCCAGTGAACCTTTGAGCACTTTTACTGACTGTTTTGTTCTCATAGAGTTGGAGGAGGCAGCTCTTGCAGGGGCCACTAAAAGATGTGTGGTGGGATGTTGATGTTTGTCCTCCTGCTCTCCTCTGATTCAGGGTACCTCTTATGTTGCTGGCTCTTCCAAAAAGGAGGTCCCAGCAGAACTCGGGGATCTGGCTGAACTGCAGGCTGGGTCTATCTGACCTGGTCAGCACAGCGTGGCAGCCCTTTGGATGAGGCAGGGTAATGCTGAGCATCCTGGTCCCAGCTGCAGTGTAGTATTTCAATTTCTCTCCCCTTCTGGAGCCTCGAGCAGCACAGCCAGCAGCCTGGTGGAACACAGATCAGGCCAGCTCACTGTGGCTGATATATGAGATCCTGGCTTGGGCAAGAAACCATGTGTAAATATGTGAGATGGAGGCAGATGCTCTGACCGCTGGTCGCTAGAACGTATCTCAGATGGTGGGGAGTGTTTCCAGATCTCAGCTGGGGTGACCGGGTTTGTCACTAAGGAGCGGGCTAATAGAAGTTGGATTCAAACTTTTACAGCCAACAGTGATGGTAACTGTGCTGGCAAAGAGCTTAAAATGCAAGCCAGAAAGTGGCCTCAGCCCCAAAGGATGGACATACTGAAAGAAAAGAACAGGGCTATTCAAGGTGCATTAGGATTTCTCTAAAGAAAACAGTGTGCATCTTCCCCGTCCCTCTCCAGCCCTGTTTTATAGCTCGGTACTTCTGGTGGAAAGTGAGAAAACATCTGGGCTGGTGATAGGAAAACGTTGATTTGGGCTCCATGTGAGAGACAGGTGAAGGTTTGAGGCAGAGCTGCCAGGGAGGGTCAGAGACATTCAGGGAATTACACCGACCTCAGCAAAACCAGCCCTGATTCACACTGTAATGCTGATTTTCACTTCTGTGTCATGTCAAGCCATGTCTTGTAACCCAGTAAAGGGGACTATGTGCCTCGATGCCTTTGGAGAGCTGCAGCAGAACCAGCAGTGCCAGAGAACCCCCCTTGAAAAGGGCGCTGGCAGGATACATAGTGGAGGTCCCAGCTTTTCTCATTTGTCATGAGACGGGAGATAAAACAGGGAAATGGTGAAGAGTGCTGACACGTCGCCTTTGGGAAGAGCGGAGCCGCCCTGGGAGTCAAAAGCTGAGCCAGAAATCCCAGGCATTTCCCAGCTCCCCATTGCATGGCTGCTCCTATTCAGAGGAGAATCCCTTCTCTTTACAGAAAAGGCTTCAAGTGTGTCTAATTTAGTCTCCGAGGTGGGCGCAGGAAATTGGGGATGGAGCAAGGCAAACCTTGTCTGTGAAACTCATTTGCCGTCCTCCACAGAGCCCCCCAGACACGCTGCCTCAGTCTTTGTCCAAACCTCCAATTTGAGGGATTAAATACCTATTGATTCTATGGAAAATACTGTAATACCTGTTTTCGGTTCTAAGAGCAGTACAAATCATTTCTTTCCTCGTGAAAACCAGCTCGGTGCTATTAACAATAACGGGGTTTGTCCCTGGATCTGGGCTCTCTGGAAGCTGGTTTAATTTAGGAATATCTACCTTGCAAGCACTTGAAAGGATTATTCCTTGTGCTGTCTTTCTCAGGCACATACTCCTATCTCCATATCCATGTACAGGCTTTACAGTCCAAATATTTTTTTAATGTATCCTGCAGGACAGTTCCTATAAGAACATTTTCAGCATTAGCTATGAGACCACTATGTGTGTGTATGCTATAGGAAAAAAATATCCATACCTGTAAACACATAGATTTCCTACCCTCTTCAGAGAAAACAGTAGTCGTGACCCAAATTTACCCTCTTTCCTTGAAAAATCCTTGTTAGTTTAATATATTTTAAACATTGTGTAAATGTCAGCTTGCTTTCTCTGGGGCCTCCAAGAGACTTTCCCAGCAAGATCCCATGGTGTCCCGCTTTTGAATTTCCATTGCTTTGCAGAGGCAGAATAAACCCTTTTATCCACCTGAGCTGAGTCTCTCTGGCTCCACAGATGTGACATCGTGATGAGCTGGCAGAAGAGCTCTGCTTCTCTGCAGCCACCCCAATGTCACAATTCTGTACAGAAATAAAAGCAAGAAGGAATTGCTGCTTAGAATGGGTGAAATACCTGTTTTTCAGAAGAAAATCTGCCTGCAGAATGCCTGCAAATTAATCTCTGCAAGTTTTGTGGCTTGTCTTTCCCCTGTGTCTGCCCGAAATACAATAAAAGCTACATCAAAGGCAGAGGGAAGGGCTGTGCCTCCTCCTACCGTATAATCTTTGGGTGCTTGGCGGCACGTGAACGATATCGTAACCTCTGTCGCTGCTGGGTCCTGGTGTGTGTCAGACAGACACACAGCCAGACAGACACACAGCCAGCCAGACGTGCACCCAGAGAGTCCAGCAACCTTTATCTGTCCCTCCGGTCACTCACTCTGCCGGTGGTCGGGCTGGAGGAGGTGCATGGAATCCAGTGCCTGTCTTTAGGACGTGTCTTTCAGGGCAGCTCCTACACGAGAGCTGTATCACCCGAAAAGTTACTTCCCCAGAAGTTTCCCAGGATGTAGGGAGCCTTTTGGCTGCAAAAGCCCACTGTGGAATAAGATAAGTAATGCCAAAGCGTGGCAGTGCCAAAACGTGCCACTGAACTTGGCTGCAGTGAGCTGGGGGTCAGGTCCAAGCTCTCCCAGTTGGGATGTTGCCTTTGTACAGCACCAAGCACAGATGCAGTAAGAGCTCTCGACTGGAAAACACAGATTTGCTCTAGTGACTCTCTGGGGTTTTTTTGAGGCTTAGCCTGTGTTTATAAGAAATATATAGGAAAATGTATAGATAAAATGTCTTTTTTTTTTTTTTTTTTTTAAATTTAGCTTGTTGCTCTCTCCTTCCTCCATTTCTAATAAAACTGGGGAGATGGGAGCCAGTTTTGAGTTAATGCCTCTGGTGCTCTCCAAGTCCTATCCTTCTAGCTGCAGTGTTCAGGAACTGAAGCCCAAGGTAGGAACCTAGAACCTGCAGGTGTCTGAGCTGCATTTTGAGCAGGGGTTCAACCCCCAGCCTGCTCTTTGCTGGGAAACCAGACAGTCCTGCAGAGAAACCACTCCTTGGAGACATCTCGTGCCTGGGAGGAACTGGTGTGGAAGTGGAGGAGGCTGCTCTAACAACAGAGAACATCCCACCAGGATTGGAAAGGGGAACCACGTACATGGCGAGGTAGAAGGAGTTGCTTTGAATGATGGTTTTATTTCAGTAATCACTGAGCAAATAATGCAGCCACGCCTGAGCAGGGACTGGATGGGCAAGATGAGCAGGTCCCTTCTGCTGGAGGGCTAGCCCGAATGAGTCAGCAGGTCAAAGAGATCAGTGGTTGGGCACTGGCATCTCACCTCTGCGATCAGTTCAAGGACTGTTTGGGGTGACTCAGAAGCATGGCAGACCTGGTACCCCTCTGGGACACTGCTAAGTTCCTCCTTGTGCCCATGTTTCTGTGCAGTGCCACTGTGTCTTTTGGATTCTCTGCATCAGCAGTGGCTGCATTTTGCTGGTGGTCCATCTCCATACTTTGTGAAGCTCTCCGGGTTGTTCTTCTACAATGTCAGTGTAATGGAGTAATGAGCAGGGTGAATGGGATGGGCCTTGACTGTTGTCAACCAGCAAATCTACAGTGAGGTCTATGAAACTGGGAAGGTTGATACCAGCCAAGTCTGTGACCCTTGTGGCACGTTGGATTGTCTAGGGATGGCTGGGGAGAACGCTTTTGTGCAGTTCATAGGCAAAAAAGCCCTTTCTCTCTTCACCCTTGGTTTCTTTCCCCTGCTCTTCATGTAGAGAGTTAAATCATTCCTCAGCACATCAGATTTCCTCTTCTCCATGGGTCAGCCAACCAAGAGAGGCCTGTGGGGATAGCTTTGGGATGTAAGCTTTGGTAGTTCTATGTGAGCAGAGAAATTTTTCTCTGGAAAAAATGGCCTCATATATATATATTTAGGTCTTCTATGCTTTCCTCGTGGATCGTGAAGTCCATTTCAGCAGTAGCCAGGATCACAATTTAGCTCTGCAGTAGTATCCCAGGGAAGAGAAGGGATGGAGAACAAGGTGGCTGAGGAGATGCTCCTCTTGGCTCTGTGGGCTCATAGCTCTCACTACACTCCCTTGTCTTTGGCACCAGTGAAGTCCAGAGCTTTCACTGGACGTATCCTCTTTGATATAAAGAGAATGATTGCTCTAAAGCAGTATCTCTCACCAATAGAAAAAAAAAAAGGTCTTTTCAGTTCTGTCACCCTTTGAATGAGCCCTGTAGCTGCTTTGGACGTTCTGTCTCAATAGCTAACACTAAGCAGGGAGGAAAATAAACAAGCAAACAGAGTGACAAGAGGAAAATAAAGCCCTGGAAGGTTTAAGAAAAAAAAAAAAAAACAACAACATGACTAGAAGACAACTCAAGGGCAGCTGGTGATGGGCAGGAGAAATCCTGCCACTTCCAGTCATATCAGGGGAGAGGAAAGCCATGCAGACACTGTGTTATCATCCCTAAAGTACTCAGGTTAGGGAGAATTATGACAGCTGTGCTGGTAATGCATGTGAACGTGGGCAAAGAGCTGATGAGGGCTCTGGCTCCTCCTGGCAAGCGCGTGGTGGGTCGGCTGTGGGCAGGGAGGGAAGGTGGGACTGTGGTGTTCACCTCTGTGTCACAGCAGTGCAGCTCTGGGCTGGAGGGTTGGGGTTTCCAGCACTAGGATGAGTGGGAACTGTGTGTTCTGGGGAACTGCCTGGATCCAGAGTGGTCTGCTCACCTTTTTGGGCTCAAAAAGCTTTCTGTATCCCCTAGGTGAGATCTCCACATCCAGGTGGATTTTGAATATCTCCAGAGAAAGAGAGTCCACTCCTGTATGGGCAGTCAGTTCCAGGGTTCTATCACATTCAGAGTTAAGAAGTTTTTCCTCAAGTTCAGATGGAGTTTCCCGTGTTCCGGTTTGTCACTGGGCACCACTGAGAAGGGCATGGCCCCATCCTCTTCCACCTACTCTTTAGATATTGCTCAGCATCGATGAGATCCTGCCTCAGTCTTCTCTCCAGGCTGAGAACCCCAGGTCCCTCAGCCAGGTTTCCTCATCAGAGAGATGCTCCAGTCCCCTGAGCATCTTTGTAGCTCTTCACTGGATTCTCTCCAATAGGTTCCTTGTTTTTTTATGCTTTTATACCCAGTGCTCCAGATGTGACCTCACCAGGGTAGAGTAGTAGAGTAGTAGGATGTGGAGGAGGGCAATTCATAGGTGGGGAACAAAAAGGAAAAACCTGGGATCTGGAGAGAAGGGAGAGATTCACAGAGCTCCAAATGGGAAGCTGAAGGACCCAGCCAGTAACTGCTGAGTGAGCCCCAGACCTGACTTGGGGAGAAAAAGCTTGTGCTATCACATGCAAGCAATTTAGCTTGAGAAACATGGTTTTATTGCCTGCCGAGTGCTTTTCCAAATGGGACCTGGAGCTTTCACACACTTCTCTGCCTCCTCTGCATTCTCTTATTCCTCAGAGGCAGAAGGATTTTTATCTTCATCCAGCATTAAAAAAAAAATATAAAAAAATCCATAAAACCAGCTGCTTTAAAATATAAAGCCCCTTTCCTAGTCTATGCTAATAATTTACTATTATTCCAGGTTTTATTACGAGCTCTTTCAAGGGCTGCCCAGAGCCCCATCCGTAAATAGCACATAACTCAGGCCATGAGGATTTCCTCCCCAGTGGGACTTTTAATGTCTAAACCAGAGGTGTCAAACAAGCAGCTCAAAGACCCGTTGTGGCCCTGGAGAGTTCTACATCTGGACTATATCTCAGTGCTTAACACATTAGCTTTTGCCCCAAGCAGCTCCGGATTTCCCTCGTCGGTTTTGCACTGAACCTGAGGTAGATTTGATTTAAGAGGCTAAGGATTCAAAGGAAAAGAAGAGGTACCTGCTTAACCGTTCAAAGGGCTGCCCTGAAGACTCCTGGGGTTTTTGGAGCAGGGTGCAGGCACATGTCTCCCCCGCAGCGATGCTCAGGAGGTGGAGGAAGGGCTCGGCGTGCCAGGCGCCGGTCGCACGCAGCAGCCCTTCTCCCCGGGTTATCGTGGCATCTACAGCAGGCTCGTGGCGATGGGAGCTGGGTTGAGAGCTGTGGCTGCCCTCAAAATCCCGTTCCTCTCTCTTGGCAGAGGGTGACTTTGCCAGCCTGGCCTCCACAGCTGGCTCTGTGGGCAGAGAGGAGCCGTAGCCCCCATGTCCTGACGCGGGAAAGGGAGCGCTGGTGCTTCTGTGTCCTTTTTCTTCATGGGAGATGGAGTGTGGACTCATTTACCCACCACAGAGGGGCTGGGGGGAGTGCCTAGCCTTCCCGTACCCCCCCGAGGAAGTCCAGTGCATTTTTCTCTCTTCTGTTTGAGGTTTATATTTCAGTGCTCATGGAGACAGAGGGTGCTGGTGCTCCCACCCATCCTGTCGTCCTTCCACCCAGCTCCTGCTTCACAGCAGCTTCCTGGTGTCTGAAGGGGACCTACAAGAAAGCTGGAGAGGGACTTTTTACAAGGGCATGTAGCGATAGGATGAGGGGTAATGGCTTCAAACTGGAAAAGGGTGGATTTAGATTGGATATTAGGAAGAAGTCTTTCACTCTGAGGGTGGTTAGATCCTGGCCTGGGTTGCCCAGAGAAGCTGTACATGCCCCATCCCTGGAGGGGTTCAAGGCCAGGCTGGACAGGGCTTGGAGCAACGTTGTCTGGTGGGAGGTGTCCCTGCCCATGGAAGGAGGGCTAGAATTGGATGATCTTTAAGATCCCTTCCAAAGCATTCTTTAATTCTATTTCTAAAGCACTTCTGCCCCAGGTGCCTCCGTGCAGGGTCCGGGTGGATGCTGTTAAACCACTTGGCAGAAGGCAGAAAGGGCACGTGGCTGTGAGCTCCACGTCTGCAGCCTCCCGAGCGACTCTCTGCCGCCTTTCCTCTCCGGGCACCCACTCCCTTCCCTTCCCTCCCTCCCTTCCCTCCCCGCAGCAGGTTGATAGGCGAAACCTGCTGCTCCCGTGTTAAGTGTTGTAATGACATTAACAATCTGCCACCGGCAAGTTTCCAGCGTGAGGCGAGCGGCCTCCGCTCCGAGCGCCGCAATCTTGGCAGGCTGACACTTTCCCATGCCTTCTGCCCTCTGTCAGCGGGGAGGTGGGCCACTCCCCGCCTGACAGCTCCGACAGGATACCTTCACAATGACTGAAAATAATAGACCCGGCGATGGGAAAATGAGGCCAAGAGAACCCAAGGGTGAATTACAAGATGAATAACTTCCCCCGAGCCACGTCCCAGAGCATGCCTTGGCCTGCTGTTGATTCACCAGCTGACTTCCCCTCCTTTGCCTTGCTCCACCGCCCTCCGCTCCCCTCCCGGGAGACAGACCTGTCTGGATTCCGTCACTCGCCTAAAATAACTGAGCGGGTTCAGGGAGGAGAGGAAAGGCAGCAGAGAGGACAGACGGAGAGCAAGCCCTGAGAGCTTGCAGGGATGCCCTCTCTGAGCAGGGCTTTGAGCAGTGTCAGCCAGGTGAGGACGAGCTGTTGGGGCACCGCCAGCAAAACTTGCAGAAGTTGCTTTAATTGGTTGCCCCCGTCCATCCTTCCTGGCCTGATGTTCCCCACTTTAACCTAGAGCTTTGGATGGAGCTCCTCAGCTGTGTTTTCTCGGGGACCAGAGCAGCAGCATCTGCTTTAACCTAGAGCTTTGGATGGAGCTCCTCAGCTGTGTTTTCTCAGGGACCAGAGCAGTAGCATCTACTTTAACCTAGAACTTTGGATGGAGCTCCTCAGCTGTGTTTTCTTGGGGATCAGAGCAGAGCAACAGCATCCATTGCTCTAGAGAGTTATGTCCTCTCCAAACTTGGACCCCCTGACCACACAGCTGGCCTCGGGTGGTGAAGCCAGACCTACTGGGAGGTTCATGGGTGTGAAGAAGCAGGGCTAAGAGAGCAACACTGCTGCCACGTGCGAAACCAAGTGTGGGAGTAGACACTACCAGGAGGGTCCCTTGCCCTCCGCTGTGGAGAGCCATGGCTGCTCCAGTTTTCGAGGAAGCGGCCAGTCCTGGGGCCAAGTGGTGAGATTAGGAGACAGCTCATTATGGGGTGACTGACAGGAGGAACCCTGCGTGTTGCAGCAGTCTGCAGTGTCAGCACAGGACTGTCTCACAAGGACGCGGGGCTGGTGCTCACCTGCCTACCACCTCCCACACTTGGACTTTCCATCAGGATCCTATTAAGGAGCCCTCACAGAAAGCAATGAGCTTAATGCTCCCCAACAGGTAATCAAAGTGAAGGCCAGTAGAGCCTTATGGCAAGGTGCTCTGCCCACGGTACCTCAAAACTTGCTTGCTTTTTTTTGCCCTGGGTTTTAAAATGCGGGAGGGCTGTGTCCAGTTGGAGATGAGTCCTGTTTCTATTCGCATTCCATATTCTGCAATTCGGAGACACGTCAATCAAAGCTGTTGTTAGCCATAGCTGTCATGTCAGGTCCACGTCTAACGATGGGGGTGATTGACAGCAAAGTTTGTTATCTGTGAATGTGTCATCCCATCCAGCACCCAGTGCTGGAGTGCTGCCTGACAGGTCATCAGTGGGAGACTTCCATCATCCATATATTATGAGATGGTTCGAACAAATAATTTTTCGGCTCGTCTCAGGCCCTCACGTTCTTCTGCATCCCTGTTAACCTGAGATATAGGATTTGACAGTGGAGAAGGGGGTGGAGGTTGATGGACCTTGGTCAGGCAAATCCTGGAGGGTCAGCAAATAAACCCAGGCGATATCCATTTCTGTCCTAACTCTTCCGAAGGAATTTGAGGCAGCAGGTTAACAAAGAAACGGAGTATGGGAAGAGAATCCAGACCTCTGAAGGCCTTTCATTAGAAAGCCCTGAGATATGGTGGCTTAGCAAATTTTGACACAGACCATGAGAGCTCCAAAAGAGCTCTCTCGTTTGCTCTCTCGCGTTCTTATTTTCCGTAAGAAGCAGACCAAATTCTCCTTTGCAAAGAATTGTGTGGAGAAAGGAAACGATAAGTAGAGAGCGACGCACGGTTGTTGGTCACGAGGAAGTTGGGGTGAGTTCTGAGCGAAAGTTTGAATTACCACTTAATGGGTTTTGCATACGAGCTCAGTGGCCAGAGAAAGCAGTGGGATGGAAAGGCTCCAGTTAATCTTGATAAACTTTGAGTCGGGCTTTGGGTGCAATGTGAGCCCAAAGAGGTGTGTGTTTTGGGACCCGGTGAGCGTTAGGAGGGCAGCTCACCTCCACGAGCCGCAGCTTGAGAGCAAACCCGTCACGAGTCAATATCCTCAGTTAAAGTTTCAAGCAATATGAAAATGCAATGACCTGTAAAATGAGTAGTTTTAAGCTTATTTTTCTTTTCTATACTATAAATATTATTTCACATGAATGCTTTAATGCTGAGGCTTATCATTATGACAAAAAGATTTTTTCCAAAACAATATTTTTTGCAAATTTTTCTTTTTTTTGGCACCTTTTTTTCTTTGCAAGGACCTTTGAAAATCTCTCTGTTCAGATTCAGAATTAAAATGACATCTGAAGTGTGGTAGAAAAGCTACCTGTCCTCGGGGGTAGAAATTCTGTCCTCCAAGGAAGCATAGCCAATACCAGATTGCTGACCTGGAGTCAACCAGGCTCAGGAAGAGTTTGATCTTGGGTCCCTTGGAAATTTTTTCTTTCTTTTTATAGCGCTGGTGACTCTGGGCTGGGTCTTGATTCTTGCTAAAGCCAATGGAATTTTTGCACTAATATACACCAGCTTCTTGCCCAGTAGTGGGAGGTGTCTGCATCCCTGCTTGGGTACAAAAAAGCAGTGATGTCACACTCTTTTTGTGACCCCAGAAAAGGGACTGGACCATGGAGATACCTTTGGAAACCAAGCATACATTAGGTTTTGAACATAGAGGTCAGCTTCTAGCACTGTGGATCAAAGAGATATTAAAAGGCAAATCATAAAAATAGCTTCCTCTGTCCCGCACAACCCTCGTGTTTTGATTTCCTGGCGAAGAGACCCAAAGGTTTGTTTGGACTGTAATTAGCCAGGTTTATGCTCGCAACTCAATCATAACAACTTCGTTTGGCCGGGGAGAAGTTGAAACCCAGCAAATGCAGAACTGAACCCACAACTGGCTTTATATTGCTCTGCTTAAAAATAACATTTGCAAACACTTTGATCTGTTTCATTTTGAAAGCGACCGAATTTGGATGCCTGGATTTCCAGTGAGGTGGAGGGGTGGAAGAAGATACTTGATACTTTAACAAAAAGCTCTGGTCAAAAAACACTGAATTTTTATAAAATCCCACGTGTATTAGTATATCTGTTAGATAAATAAATACAGGTGGAGGGGTAGCTTGCTGGGTAAATAGGTGAAAGGATAAAGAAATATAGAGGGGCTGGGAAAATGGGTCAATCTGAATTTCTCCTCAGCCTGTGCAGCTTCCTCCCTCTTGAGGGGTCTCGGTTCCTGCTGCAGGACAGGGAGAGGGGGGTGCTCTGCTCCGTGCCACCCTGGGCATTAGCTGCTGGTGATGTTCTTACCTCCTAACCCCACTCCCCTACGCCCTGAGGAGCTGTTTGTTCCGAAAGCCATCTCTACGGCAGCCTTCTTGCTGTAAACTGGCTGTAAACTCTACATCGGTGCTGGACCCGCCGGGGGGAGCAGGCAGAGATGCGCTGTCTCCCCCGATGCTCTGAGCAAGGGGGCTCAGAGCCTTCACGTGCTGGTCTTTCCCACCCAGGTCTGGTGGGAAATCCCTCTGCCCGTGCCACAGAAGTGCTCGCTTTGTCGGTGGGAACCCACGACTTTTAAATCCCTGCAGGGATGCGGGGAGGCGGGCGCTCGTTAATCCCCAGCCATTGCAGCCTGGCAGGGATCCCTCCTCACCTTGCCCTCGGAGCCCTTGGCGTGTCCTCACAAAGCAAAGCAGGCAGCCCTGGCAAAGCTGACGGGGTCCCCGTCTCCGAGTGGGTGGGCACCTGGTTTCTGCACTGATTTTCAGCCACCGCGCCGCGAGCCTTGCGTGTTCTCCGCAAATTAATACAGCTTTGCAGGGAAACGGGTGAGGAAGGGTCACTGGGTGAGAGAATAACTGTCCGAATGACAATAAATTGTTGTGGGTTCTTCAGACCATCACAATATCTCAAACCCCAGCCCCACCAACAGCCTGAACTCTTGCCCTGCTCTGCTTCAGGGCGGGAGGGCTCTGCGCTGGAGAGCTTTGCTCTTAATGACGAATCAGCTGATGTG
Organism: Scolopax mira; assembly: GCA_004320125.1. NCBI lineage: Eukaryota > Metazoa > Chordata > Aves > Charadriiformes > Scolopacidae > Scolopax > Scolopax mira. Next base: position 37,100 of record BJBW01011899.1, read on the forward strand.
GGAAATCAATTCTCTGGCAGCAGGGCGTCACGTCTCTCCAACTGGTCCTCTGAGATTTCACAGCAAAAGCTGCTGAAACCTTAGAGCTCAGAGAGAATCCCACAGTCTTGAGAGCATTTAGGATAAAAGTTAAGGTACAGGAGCTCGATTTATCTTGAGCAGAATCTGCCTTCAAAGCCACAATCTGTAATTTGGTAAGGCCGGGTCTTTTCTACCACGTAGGCTCCGCAGGAACCATCAGACACAAAAAAGTGAGCTGCCAGTTTGACTGCTGAAAGCAGAGTTATTCATCCCAAGAGAGACACTGAGCTGTATCTTTTCATAAACCTTGTGTCGGGACTAATGTCACTCACACCTGACCTTAGACCAAACAGCAATTCACATTTAGAGAATTGGGTTTGTTCCCCAACTGCTGTTGGAGCCATCTAGCTTCCATGTTTGCAGTGAAGGAGCTATAAGGACCTCAGCATCGCGTAGCACGCTGTTTTTTTTAGGGGACAAATCTTTAGACTATTAGCTTGGATGTAAACAGTAAAGGCACAATGGCTTGGGTTTCAACCACTGATGATGCAGCGGGACCCCAGACTTAGCTGTGGAGGTTGGAAGGGACCTTTCAGAGCCCCGAGTCCAACCATTCACCTACCACTGGCAAAGCCATCGCTAAGCCATGTCCCTCAGCACCATGTTTACCCATCTTTTAGATACCTCAAGGGATGGCTGTTCCACCACCTCCCTGAGCAGCCTGTTCCAGTGCTTGATCACCTTTTTAGTGTAGAATTTTTTCCTAACATCCATCTTAAACCTCCCAGGGTGCCATTTGAGGCCGTTTCCTCTTGACCTAAACTTGCTGCACTACTGCTAGTCAGAGCAAAGCCAAGCAGTGACCATTCCCACGGGACGTGGACCCACCTCCTGAGAGCGGTGCAGATGCTTCAACCATCCCCTTCACTAACTCTGGATGGGGATGCAGGTAGACGTTACCAGCCTGGCTGGGAATTCACAGTGCACTGCTTCCTCCAGATTTTTGCCTCTCTTAAGCTGCAGAAGGCACAGAAGGGCAGGTTTCCCTGCTGGCCCCCCATCAGGTATGGGGACAGGGGGACCAGCTGCCGTGCCACCGCGTGCTTGCTGCCGATAGCCCGGTCTGTGTCCGCACCACAGCTGCACGATGCCTTCAGTAGCCCATTGTTTTCCCCTCGGGACCAAGCCACTTGAAGTCCTACCCCTCAAAGGCCACGTCTCGAGAAAGAAATTATGGAAACAAATCTGCTTGTGTGTTTTCTGGGCCACTCATTTTTAATTAAGGACCCTCCTTGCTTGCAGGACACCGTGGGGCTGAGCCACACTCCTCTGAGAGTGAGCTTCAGCAAAGTCAGGTTACCTGTTACCTTGCCTTGAATTAACAGATGTTGCCAGCTGTTTTAACAGTAGTAAGTGAACGGGAAAGAAGAAAAAGCTTGTAAAGGATGTCACTGCCTCTTTTCTTAGTGGGTTGACCTTGCGCTTCCAGCATCACTTGTGTGCAAGGGGCACAGTCAGCTCCAGTTCTCCTCTAGCCAGGGGCCAGGGCACTTCAGGATGTGTAAACAGGCTGGAGCTGAAGGATAGTCCTCTTTGGCAGGAGGAAGAAAAGACAGCGAGGTCTGTCACACAGGCCACACTGGAAGGTGAAAGAAGCAGCGGCCGGGACCGTTTCTAACAGCTTGCTCTCTCCAATCAAGTCGAGTTGCTCAGAGGCAGATGAATTTACCCTCCTCGCAGCCAGGTCGCTGCACTTTGGTCCCCACTAAAAATAACCAGGCAATAGACGTGTCTTAGTCAGTTTGAATCCTAAATAGCAGCTTGTGCCACCCCCCAGCTCCCACGTACAGCTCTGTGCTGTTGTCTTTCCAAAGCTGCTATGCCAAAGAGCGATCAAGATTTTGATGGCTGGTCGTGATGGATAGATAATTCCCGCTTGGATTTAGAGTGGGAAAAGCTGTTCCCAAAGCAAAATATCCTAAAAAATTACTTGCTGGTGGTGGCCGTTCTGCACATCCTCTCTGATTTCTTCAGGTCTTGCAGTCCCAACTCCTTGACTGGAGGTTTAAGTTGACGCTCACATCAACAGCAGCAATAACACAGGTCTCTGCCTTTGCCATCAGCATCTGGATTCGTTCTACCTTCTTGCTGCTTCTTCTCTTGCCCCAGGCCCTAGGACAAGAGGGCAAAACCCCTCCAGAACCCAAGCAGCTCAGTCTTCCTCGCATCGGATGTGGCACCAGTGCAGTGCCAAAGCCCAGCACACGGCGTCTGAGGAGCAGCGAGGGGAGAAGGACATGGGGCAAATGGAAGAGGAATAAAGAGGATGCTGTGATACAGCACATCACAGTAGGTCAGGACTTTATTTTATGATTCTCAAAGAGAAGGTGGAACTTTAGTCTAATTTTTGTCCTCTTCCTTCTATACAAGGGGGACAGGTTCTAAACTCAATTATATTGATCGCAGGATCAGAATCTGATCCGCTCTCCCCAAACTGATGCTTCTTTGTCTTTCTGGAGAAAATCTGTGCTCTAGCAATTGCCCCTTTGTGAGCACAGTACTTCATCCTTGTTTTATCTTCTCCAGATTTGGGGCAGGGGTGGGGGGGGGGTGAGACCAAAATCTCTAGACATGTAAACAGCCTTAATGAGAAAACTATAAACCAAGATCTGCCTGCCTGCTTTCAGAAAGAGAGTTAAATATAGCTTCTAAATGCTGCTAATTGATTTGAGATGTCTGGGGAAAGCTTTTTGCCTTCACACCATCCCACCCACGCTGCTCTGGAGTTCCTCACCTGGCCCTGTCTTTCCATAAGGCGCCGGGAATGGGTGGCAGAACCTCTGCTCTCAGGGTTTATCAGCAGGTTTAGCACCCAAATGCTGTCAAAAAAAACCTGAAAACAAACCCTCACGGGGTGCTCAAAGACCCTGATTTAAGCCTTTGATAAACCTTCATGGATTCTGTTGCCTTCTGCCCATCTGCTGCGGTCTATTTTTACGGTTTGGCCTTGAAATCTTTCCCTTCTTTGAAAACAAGGCTGTTTACAAATATTTGCGTCAGAAAAGTTCTGCCGTTCAAAGGGGCAGAGAGAAAACCCACCCATCGCTGCGTGGACCCCAGATGTGTGTGATCCCCCAAAGAAGCCAGAAAGGCTTCGTTTGTGATGGAAAGGACAGCTCACCCCAGAGCTGTCTGCTAACAAATCAGAAAATAAAAACAAGAGCAAAGACAGATGCGAGTTGTTTGTTATCTGATGCAGTAAGGAATAGACTGTGGATGCACAGGGGGTATTTTTATTAGGCAAGAAGAATGAACAACAGAGATTACAGAATCCCATGGGGTTGGAAGGGACCTCTGGAGATCATCTAGTCCAACCCCCTGCCAAAGCAGGTCCAACCAGAGCAGGTCCCACAGGAACAAGTCCAGGGGGGGTTTGAATGTCTCCAGAGAAGGAGACTCCACCACCTCCCTGGGCAGCCTCTGCCAGGGCTCTGACACCCTCAAAGTGAAGAAGGTCCTCCTCATGTTTAGGTGGAACGTCTTATGGTCTTCTTATGGGAGGGGGGTTCCTTCGATTCCTGAAGATGTGGTGCACATATATTGCACTTCTCATCCTGCCTCTGAACTTGCCGTACAGCAAAATGGAGATACTGGATCAGATACACCACCTGATCAAGAAATAGGAGCGATTACTTTAATTTCAATCAACGCGTTCAGATGTAAGGAACGTCCTTCTGCTGACAGGGACTCAAGTAGGAACTGGGAGAGGTCCCCAGAAGTGTCCCTGCTAATTGGATGCACGAACTTCTGGCCCATCAGTTACACAATGGAGAAGCTTTCAGTGCTTTTCAGCGCGCGTGGGATCCAGATCCCTGGTGTCAGAGCTGTTCCACAGCCACACAGGGGTGATTTATCTCCGGGTAATAGGACGGGCTCTTGAATTGCAATGAAAAACCCCTTTCTTTGACAATAGTTCGGGGCAACCTTATAATAACCTCCCCCACCTTCCCCAGAGAAATGCTTCAGGCAGATAAAGGAATTTGTTATCCGCAGAGAAACATCTGCCCCCTGCCTCCGAAAGGACAGGCTCGGAGTGACAGTTACCCTTTCTGCACCGTTTCGCGTGGCTTTTTAAAACCAGCAGCAATAATGAGCTTGGAGGGAGTTGTGTGGTTGGTTTGGGGGTGTGTGTGGGGGGGTGTGTGTGTGTTTTAATTTGGTTTTTCCTACCGGTTTCGGTTGCGGAAAAGATCACCTGAGCTGGGTTTGTGGCGTTGGGTTTTATTTCATAATGATGGATGTGCTGGTTAAATGTAATGGAAGAGGCAAGATAGCAGAGCAGAAATTTGGCGCCAACTGCCTTGCTTTGAAAGAGCCGGCATTCCAGCCTGCCTAAGAGGGGCTAAATGGAAAGATCTGATTAAGCGTCTCAGTGGTGTGACCCTGACCTCAAAGAACACGCCGATTCTCTGGAGGAACTTCATTTCAATTAATCAACTTAACAGCCTGAGTAAATCTGGCTGCATCCATTCAGCCGGAGGAACCGCTCCCTCTCCCCGGCCGCTCGCTGGGATGCACGACCCCAGAGGATGAGGTGGTGGGTGCTGGCGTGGCCACCTTGGCCACCTCGGGTCGAGGGGGTTGGGGACATCACAGGGGGGCTAAGACCCCACGGGAAGGGAGGGGATAGGCTCCCCAGGCCTTGGTTACCCTGCGGGATGCATCAGGGCAGAGAAGGGGACCAGCCAAGCAGGAGCAGAGAAGATGTAGCTGAAGTTGGAGGAGATGGAGGGCAAGGAAAGAGCTGCCCGAGGCAGGAGGATAACCCAGGAAAATTTCCCCTCTGCGAAACCCCTGAGCAGAAGAAGGCAAAGGCAGCAGGGAGGTGGGAAGGGGAAAAGCCTGCAGCTGAAGCCTCAGGTGCTTTCCCCAGGTGGTCCTTTGCTCGGCCAACGGGGCCAGCCCAGAGGCTGAAATGGGCTTTGCTTCTTGCCTGGGGCCTTGCAGCAGACTCTTCTCTTGCACCAAACAGTACTTCTTCGGGGGTGCCTGTTGGGGCCACTGAATTATCACTCAATATTTCACTGAGTTTTGGGGCTGGAAGTAAATTCCCTGCTCTGGTTGACCTTCTGCCAGCTCTGGAGATGGCCAGTTAATGGCTCTGGTAGTTAAGTTCAGCTGAAGGAGGCATCACGGGCTGGCAGGCTTTCACCACAGCCTTCCTCCACCTCACCTTCTTCTACCTCACCCAGTCATGCCCATTACACCCATGGACCTCTGGCTGCCTGCACTCAGTCTAACCATTATCACTTGGGCGCTGCGTCCATCCCTTTGGACTTTTACCTCCCGGCAGCGGCACAAGTTGCTCTTTTACTCCACCTTTAAAGGGATAAGACCAAATTTTGCACGATCTGGAAAAGCAGCTGTAGAGAAAGCCTTGGAGGAGCGTGGTTGTAGAGAAATAGCCTGGCAGAGCCAGGTTGAACCCGAGTTGTACGTCCTCAAAGGGGTCTGGAGTTACAGGCAGCAACATCCCTTAGAATCATAGAATGGTTTAGGATGGAAAAGACCTTTAAGATCATCAAACCCAACCTTGCTACAGGAGGATTTTGAGCTTCTGGTGTGCAAGTTTGTTGGTGGCCATATGCCTCATGCCCAGCTTCTGGACCCCAGGACCTTGGCACGGAGAAGTCTATGGCTTGCCCGAGGCCAAAAAGAGGTGGCTGCAGGGGGGGGGATGTAAAAGTGGGGTGCTGGAGCTCTGCTGTGCTTGTAGGGAGGCTGAAATGAGGGTGGCACCTGTGCTTCCACCCGGGGGGGTGTCTTGCTGAGGAGGCAGAGAGCGGTGACTGACTGACTGCTTCCCTCACCTTGGGAGATGAGTGTCCCGGAGGAAGGTGGCGGCGTGTGGGGTGTTTGCACTGCTGCCATCATTCAAATCCCACTCAGAAAAGAAAGCGGTGGGTTGAGGTTTTTTGGGGGTTTTTTTGGTGGTTTGTTGTTTCCCCCCCCGCCCCCTGCCTGAACTCTGCAGCATAGAGCTTGGCAGGCTCGCTCCTGGCCTGGGTGCCTCGGCAAGAAAAAAATCTAAGGGGAGGTCTGGAGGGGGACTGGGCAGCGAGGGACAAGTCTGAGACACGGTCCTACCCCCCCTCATCCCCCCGGGGGGACTGGGGGTGGATACGGTTACAGGCAGGCGACAGGCAGGCTTTCATCTGCTCTTCCAAGCCTTCTTCAGACAGAAGAGGAGGGGTGGCGACTGGCTTGTGGGGGGATGGAGGAGAATTGCTGTAAGATGATTTTATGTCTGTGATTGCATAACAAAACCTCCTGGGAACCTCCTGATTCAGATGGATACCTTCTTCTGGTGGTGCCACCAGAGAGGACTCTCAGCCCCTTGATCGATTGCCCACGCTCTGGTGCAGAGGAATTGCTGGGGGCTGGATCAGTACCAGGCTCTGAGCAGCCCGTGCTCCTGGATCCAACCTTGGGCAAAACCTCTGGAAAGTGTAAAAACCAACCAAACAAAACCCTTCGGAAACAGATAATCTGCTTTATACCTCTCCCCCCCCCCCCCCCCTCGCCCAAAACACACATTCACAATGCCACCTTCTCCCAGAACCTGCTCACTGACAGAACTAGACCTTGAAAGATGAAATTGCATTTCCATTTGAAAAAAAAAAAAAAAGTAATAAAAATAATCAATCCCTAGGCCCGTTGGTTTAATGGAATGTCCTGCAAACTCCGAGCTGGGAAATGTTGCTGGTCCTCCCATTGCCAGGAAAAACCCCTCCCCAGGTCTTGGGGAGGAAAGGGGGCAGGAGAATGGGTTTTGCCTACGGGGATCCCGTGGGGCTGGAGGATGATGATGGAGGAAGCCCAGCCAAGCTGGGTTCTGCCTCTGGCCGTGGCTTTGGCAGGCAGGCATGTCATCTGTTGGCTTTGCTCTCCAAGATTACACGAGAGCCCCACCTCATAAATTTGGAGCAAAGCACACAAAGCTTCCCCTTCCATACCCTTGCATTCACTCTTTAATGGTCTTTCTCCACACCACGGCCTTATTAATTGGTGACAATTGGAAGTGGTTAATTCTCTGTGTGTGTGTGTGTGTGTGAGGCTGCGATTGCTTCCACTTGGCCAGGATTCAAGTACTGGGAGGTGGGGGGGGG
>BJBW01011910.1:0-10423 GCA_004320125.1 Scolopax mira
CTGGGGAGCCCAGAACTGGAGGCAGGATTCCAGTTGTGGCCTCCCCAGTGCAGAGCAGAGGGGGAGAATAACCCCCTCTCCACCTACTGGACACACTCTTCCCTACACAGCCCAGGATTCCATTGGCCCTCTTGCCCACAATAATGGCTCATTAATAATTTACTCTCTACCAGGACCCCCAGATCCTTCTCCAAAAGCAGGGAGGAAGGGACACTAAGTGTAGGTCCCCAGCCGCTGCCGCGACACCCAACAGGGCCAGTTGGAAGAAGGAAGCTGCCCAGAGAAGGGCTACCTGTCCACAGAGAGGTGCTCGTGTCCCATCATGAACTGGAGGTTGTCAACGACCACATGGGTGATGTCGTACATGTAGACGGCGTGCTGCATGGTGTCAATCACCGTCCTGGGCAGAGGGAGACCGGGATCAGCCACGGGGATGAACAGAGGAGAGGACAGGAATGCTAAGCCAGGCACAGGGAGAGGCAGAGCAGGGAGGCACCAGGCTGGTGCCAATGGCAGCTGGCCACTGGCCACCTGGCCTTGACCACATCACATCCCCATGTCTCCTCTGTCATGGGAGGAGGAGCCCCATCGCCACAGGTGACCAGGAGGACCAAGCTGCTGCCCACATATCCCCTGCCCACCACCCCCACCACCCTGTGATCCCCCCCCAGCCCTCTGGGTGACCCTCTGGGTGACCCTCTGGTCCTTTCTCCTCAGCAACTGGCAAGGCTGCCAGGTGAGCAAGGTGTGGGGGGACACATCCTGTCAGAGACAGAGGCTGGTTTTGGAGTGGTGACCTAGCACAGGGAAGGGTCCTCTCCCTTCATCCCCACCCCAGAGGGAGACTGTGACTGTCCCCGCAGAGGCAGGAATGTGACTGTTTGAGCCACACAGTCCCAATGGGCCAATCCAGAGACTTGCCCAGTCCCAACGTGCCTCCTGCCAGCCCCAAACCCACAACAGAAGAGCCCCAGATCCCCAGGGCCCTGCAGCACATGCCCTGAGAGGTAAACACCATTGTGACAAAGGTGTGGGACCATACTTGATGTTCTGCTGGCCGTGGAAGGTCATGAAGTAGAGCGGGAGGTCCTCGAAGCGGTCGGCCCACTCGTCGTAAAGCTCCAGCTGGTCCTCCAGGCGCTGGGCAGCAAACTGTGTCAGCATGATCTTGGCGAGGCGGACGTTATTGATCTCAAAGCTGCCCCACAGGGTGCACACCCCCTGCGTGCACAGGTCCAGGGCGTACTCGCTGATGAAGGTTGTTTTCCCGCTGCCCGTTGGGCCTGGTGTAAGAACAGCAACAGGAGAAATTAACTGGGGGAAAGATCTGACCTGTCCTGAACGCACCAGGGGGTTGTTTAGAGGTGGAAGCATCAAGGAGCAGATGAAGAGCAGCCCGGCTGCAGCATTCCCACCATAAATAAGCACTGTGTCACAGAAGGCTGCATGTCTGGGCACATGTGTGCCACCTCCAGTAGCCAGCGGGTCCCTGTGGGTCATGGGGAAGGGCTGGGCAGCTGGCAGTGGAGCACAAGGAGGGCTCAGACAGGAGGCAGCAGATGGAAGCAAGGGGAAAGGACACCCCATCGGTCCCTCTGCTGCCCTGGGCAGGGAGCCTGTCACCACAGCAGCGTGGCTGTCCCCACCGCACCCTGGAATGCACTCATGCACCCCCAAGACAGGGACCAGAAAGACATGTGGCACATCACCCCCAGGAGCGTGAAGCCACCAAAGAACTCTCCGCTCCCCTTCAGGGTGCCCACCCAGCTGTCAGCCCCATCACCTGTGAAGATGGTGAGCTCCCCTCTGCGGTGCCCTTTGAGGAGCTTGTTGAGCTCAGGGAAGCGTGCCCACTTGATGCCAGCCACTTGCTCGGTGTTGACCAGCTCCCCGAACACCTCCTCGCGCAGCTGCCGGAAGGAGACGATGGATTTGTGGCTGGCTGGCAGGGCAGCACGCAGGATCTTGGTGAGGTTCAGGCCCTGGTTCAGAGCCTCCAAGGGCCGGGGCTGGAGGTCACCGGGGCGCACCAGGGAGCAGCGCTTGAGGCTCAGTTTGCGGGCAAAGAGCTTGGCAGCTTCCCAGGAGCGCAGGTCCTCCCCCAACCACAGCGTGATGCGCTTGAACTGCTCCAGGTAAGGCAGGAGGGCGGGGGGCAGGCAGGTGGCCCCCCGCGGCAGGGCCAGGCTGGCCACCCCTGTAGCCTGGTGCAGGGCCAGGGCATCCAGCTCCCACCCAGTTAAGACCAGCTCCGTGTCTCGGCGGCTGATGAGGGGCAGCCCAAAGAGATTGCGGTAGGAATCAAAGCGGGGTAAAGTCTCTTCCAGGTAAGATACTGCATCCCCCTTCTTCTCCACCCTCACCAGCTTCAGGCCCCTCAGGGTGGCGTCACGGGGGCTGAACCAGGGGAAGACGAGGGACTTGGCAGTCCTCAGGTAACGCACCCCGAAGCGCTTCAGGGTGGCGTCCGTCACCAAGGAGAGCCCAAACATGGCCTTAGTCTCATTAGTCTCCTCCTCGTCCAGCAGCTCCCAGAGCGGCAGCGACCGGTCCCAGATGCAGCGGGCATCCTCCCGAGCCCGTCGCGTGTCCTCCTCCGGCTCCCCGGAGCTGGCAGGGGGAATGCCACGGTGCCGCAGCTCCACGTTGGCCTGGAAGTCCTGCCAGGTGCCCTCGGCCAGGGTGGCCGTGCACAGGAAGCTGCCTGTGGTCTTGTCAATGAAAAGCGTGTAAGGGACGTTGGTGGCCGAAGGCGGCGGCTGGTTCTCCCGACCGTCGGTGAAGAGGCTGGGGGTGTGGAGGCAGCTGTAACCGTCGTGGAAGGGGATGCCCTGGGCCCGCAGGTACTGCCGGATCTCGGTAATAGAGACGGAGGGCACGGGCCCCTCGGGGGAAGGCAGCACATCCTTCTTGTAGCGCCGTTGGGTGAGGCGGCCCGGCACCCCGGGGCTCAGGGAAGCCCCTTTGCTCCTCGTCCCCCCGCAGAGCAGCGGTAAGAGGCGGCCGGCCGTCCTGCAGGGCCGCAGGGGCACCACCGCCATCCCGCCCGCCCGGGCCCCGGCACCCGCCCGCCCCGCTGCCGATCCGCATGGGCGGCGGCTCCACGGCCCCCCCCCCGAGCCCGGTACCGCTCAGGCCACCAGCCTCACGTGGAGCCCCACGGACGCCGCCATTGCTTAATCCCACCACTGGCCGCGCCGCCGCGCTCAGCACGTCACTTCCGGACCGGAAGCGGATGGTCTCCTCTTCCCCTTCCGGTTCCGGGGGAGGGCGGCGCCATGACGGGTCGCGGAGCGCCCAGCCGGTTCCTGGCCGCTGTCCTGCACAACGGTGTGGGTCGCTACGTGCGGCAGCTCCAGCGCCTCCAGCTGCTCTTCAGCCCCACCGCCGCCGACTCCCGCGGTGCCAGGTACCCTCGGAGCCGCCACGCCCGCTGCCCCCCGGCCTCCCGGGATGGGGGGACGGACGGGAAGAGGCCTGGCCATCCCTGGGGCGGGAGCTACGGTGACCTCTGCCCTCTGACCCCTCCGGGGCTGACAGGCGCCCTTCCATCTCCGCAGGCAGTTCGTGGAAGAGGCGGCGCTGGACTTTGCCCGGCAGCACCCCGATGTCGTCCTCTATGTCAGTCCCCGCACCAAGCTGGCCCCAGTGCTGCTGGCAGAGTACTGTGAGTGTGTGTGTGTGTGTGCCTGGGGGTGGGACGGGACGGAGTGGGACAAGGGAAGAGCTGCTGCTCCCTCGGGAGAAGCTGTGGGAAGGGGGTCCAGCCAGGCCTGACCCCCCTCCTGCTCTGCTGCAGTGAACGGGACGGTGCGGGAGGAGCTCATCGCCAGCAAGACGAGCGAGGAGATCAAGCAGTTGGCCACCAAACTGGCCGGCCAGTCCGGCCTGGACATCATTCGCATCCGCAAGCCCTTCCACACCGACAACCCCAGCATCCAGGGCCAGTGGCACCCCCTCACCAACAAACCCTCCGCCCTCACTGTTCAGGGCCCACGCCTCCAGCCCCAATAAAGCCTCCAACCCACGTCTCTGCATCCCTCTCTTCTCTTGCCAGCAGAGAGACATATCCAGACATCATATCCAGCACACCATATCCAGACAGAGCTGTGTTTATTGCCAGGGGGCATGGGGGGCTGTGCATGAGGGGTTCCAGGCACAGAGAGTGATGTCCCTCCTTGTAGGAAGGGGGGGATGCTTGGGATGGCCTGCCCCTCCTTGCAGCAAAAACAAGGGTGGAGGCAGGATGGGAGAACCCAGGCATCCAGTTCTTGCCTTTTCCCACTCGGTCTTCTAAGGCAGGAGGGCCTCCAGCCTGTTAGGGACCCCAGGGGCTGCCACCCCCTCCTGTCCCCCCGGCATGGCTGAAGTCCAGGCAATATCCTGATCCTGGAAGTAGTGCTGGCAGGGAGGACACATACCCCAGCAAGTCTCTACCTCCCCTGCTTCTTCAGTGTTGCCACCCTGTCCCTGGGGCATGAGATGCTTTTGTCATCCTAGTCCCTCAGCATCCCCCAGGAGGCAGCAGAAGCAGAGGTAGTTGGGGGAATTTGGGGACAGTAACTGCCCCAGGAAAGTGCCATGAAGAGCCAGAAGCCCCAGAAGGGAGGCAGACTCTGGTCCAGGGCTGCTCCTCCTTGCTGCGTGAGGACTTTGTCCCCTCCCACACGTTGTTCCATATGCTGTGCCCTGAACTCCAGTTCTCCAAGGGCATCACATGCAGGAGGGCAGAAACACGTGACGCCCGGGGCCGTGGGCTGCAGCGCAGATGCCAGGAAGATGTGGGTGCTGTGCTGGTCTCTTGCCAGGCTGCAGGGTACAGCGGTGCCTGCTGGTGCATCTTGCTGTATCCTGCTCTTCCCCTGCAGTGCCCTGGGGGGAACGGGCAGAGTCCCATGTGTCAGGGTCAGGGGGTCCTGGGGGTGCCACCTCCCCAGGGCACCCAGCCCTGCATTTCACCTGTGGCCTCCTCATGGTGAGCATGCACTGCTCCATCTGCTGCTCCGGGGTGGTCGGGGACATTGGGCTCCTCACTCCAGCTCTGTCCCTTGCTGAACCGTCCTCTCCCAGAGAAGAAACCCTGGGGGGGGTGAGGAGGGAGCAGAAATGGGAAAGCAGGCAGGGGCTGGTGGCCACCAAGGCCCTAGCCCCTCTCCTGGACCCCCATACTCTTTGAGAGGTGCAGGCACCTTGGGGTGGCCCCAGTCCCTCCCTTCCCCACTCCTCACCCACCTCTCAGCAGCCGGCTGGCTCCCATGTTGCCAAGGGATGCCCAGTGGGGCAGGTGGGAGTCCACGCGTCCACAGCAGCATCTCTCATGCTTGGACAGACAGACGGACTGAAACTCTCCATCCCCGCCCCGATATCCATCTTTTTAGCAAGGCACCAGCTCCTGCCTCCAGCTCATGGCTGCCGTTGGTGGGTTTTTTTTTTTTTTATACATAAATAGAGCTCCCAAATTTAAATAGATTCTTTTCCTTTCTCTTTCTGTACAGCGAGTCTCAAAAAGTCAGTGAAAAGCTGAAGGAATGGCCGAGCCCGGGCCTGGCCCGGCTCTGCCATCCAGGAGGTAGTTTCACCTGAGTCTTGTGTAACACTGCTGGCAGGGGGTGGGAGAAGGGGCTGGGGGGGGGGGGGGGAGGAGGGAGGAGGATCCTGCTGGCAGGACCCCCCTCCCTCCCAGGCCCCTACACGGAGCTCTCGTCGAGCTTCTCTACAAGCTGCGTGTGTTTCCGCTTCTCCAGCATCTTGCTGAGCTCCTCGGTGAAGGAGGTGCTGTAGAGGGGGGAGGTCAGCTCGTCCTGCTGCTGCAGCAGCATGTAGCTGTTGCCGTTCATCTTGCGGAGGACGTTGGGCAGAGCCCCCACCCCGTTGGTGAGCTCGGCCGGCAGCGGCGGGGGCGGCGGCAACGGGGGCACGGCGGTCGGCAACTCCTTGACCGGGGAGGTGGCCGCCGTGGGCGCCTCGCCGGGGATGATCCGCAGGCAACCGTCAGGGTAGGCGAGCTCTTCTTCCTCCTCTTCCTCCTCCTCTGCCTCCCGGTGGTGGCCCTTGCGCAGGCAGTTGGCCGAGACGGTCTGCAGCTCCACGCTGGACGGCCGGGGCTCCCCCAGGACGTACTTGCCCTTGCGTTTCTCCAGGCAGAACATGTAGAGGAGGCCGGCGCTGAGCAAGGAGCACAGCACCACCAGGGCCACGATGGCGGAGATATAAGCCACCTTCACGTCACTGGCCGCGTAGCTGGCGACGGGGGGCCAGGCGGCGACCGTGGGGCTACGGGGCAGCTCGGGCAGCACGGTGAGGCTGTAGGTGGCCAGCAGCGTCCGGAGGCCCCGCTCCTCCCCGTAGCAGCGGTACTCCCCGCTGTGCCGGGGCAGCGTGTCCGTCACCAGCAGCCCGTCCACCCCGACACGCAGCCCCTCCTGCCCCGCCGCCAGCGCCTCGCTGCCGTTCAGCAGCCAGACGGCCCGTGCCAGGTTGGAGCGTTGATCGCAGGGGAGCAGCACGTCGTCTCCCTGCAGCACCGTCCGGTTCTTCCAGGGCAGGGACCCTGTTGGGGACACACACACACACAGAGTGCCTCGCACCCCTCCCGGCCACCCTGAGGGACGCCAGACTCTGGCATCCCCCCCCGTTGTCCTATGGGGTGACGCAAGACTCACCACGCCCAAGGCTGCTCCAACATCCCTCGTTGCCACTCTGAATGTCCTGCACCAGCCTTGTGCTGCAAGACACAGCGGGGGCTTCAGCCACACACCCCCATCTGAGCCCACCCTTTAGCGGGTCATGGCCACCGGGAGATCCGCTGCTGGATGCCAGACCCTTGGGAGTCTGTGCCACGGGGTGACACGCAACAGCGCAGGAGGGGCAGATGGAAGGCTCACGGGGACACCCCCACCATGTCCCTACCTGTCAGCGGTGGCAGTGGCACGGCAGACCCTGCCGTCCCAGGCGCAGTAGGGGTCCCGGGCAAGGATGCAGTCGTAGCAGGAGGCATATCTGGCGCAGGAGGCCAGGGGCACCTGCAGGATCCCGCTGGCTGCCCCCACGTAAAGGCTCCTCTGGTGATGGGGGGGAAAGGTCTGGCTCAGCACTGCCCCACAGTGCCCCACGGCGCCCAGAGATCTCCCCCAGCCCCATAGCACAGCTCTCCCTTGGTGGGGGTGCAGGGGGAAGGGCCCCCAGCTGCAGTAGGATGCCTGGCAAGGAGGTGGGAGCCAGGCTGGTCCCCGACCTCCAGGCATCGTCTTCTCTGGAGATCTTCAAGCCCCACTTGGATGCAGCCCTGAGTTATGTGCTCTGGGCAGCCCTGCTTTGGCAGGGGAGTTGGACTGGAGGATCTACAGAAGGTCCCTTCCAACTTCAACAATTCTGTGATTCCATATCCCGAGCTGGGGTGATCCAGGAGTCATGTACCCCATGTCCCCCAAACAGCCCAACGTCAGCTTTGCAGCACAAACATGCCCCACGTGTGCTGCCCCCCCACTTAAAACCATAGAATGGTCAGAGTTGGAAGGAACCTTAAAGATCATTGAGTTCCAATGATCCAGTTCCCCCTCCCAGTTTTTTCCCCCTCCCATTTCTTCCCCAGTGTTTCTCCCACCCCTCACCTGGACATGGGAGATCACCAGGCTCTCCACGGGCTGCGGGTCCCTAAACACCTGCACCTCCTCCACGATGTGGACGCTGGAGCCCACCACCACGGCCTTGTGGATCCAGCCGTCCCCTGGGAGAGCACAGTGAGGTCAGGAGGAAGTGTGTGTGTGTGGTGGCGGGGGGTGTGTGTCCCCCTCCACACCCCTATGCTTTGCCCAGCAGAGACCTGGCAAACTCATGCTGCCCTCACCCGTCCCCATGAAGAGCACATCGTAGGAGTGGCCGTCAAGGGCTCGCACCCTGTCCACGGCCAGCCGGCTGTAGGCCACGTTCTTCTTCACCAGCAGTGGCTCCCCACCGGTCGGCTTCACCTCCTCGAACATCAGGGGATGCAGCTTGACGAAGTCCAGGACGCTGTTGGGCAGGTCCTGCGAGGAGTTGTAGCCCTTCCTGCGGGAGCGGTCCGTGATGCACTGCCCGGGGGGGGGAAGATGGGGGTCAGGGGCTGAGGGGTAGGGGATGGGGGGTGGGGGGGAGAAGAAGAAGGTGGCCACCCCAGTCTCTTCTCCCCCAGCTTTGCCCCACACCCCGTGGCACTCACAGAGCCAGGCCGGGGCTCGGGCACTGCACCGTCGTAGCGGGACCACTTGCGAGCCGAGTCCTGGTACTCCATGTAGGGCCCCTCGAAGGCGTGCTGCACCCCCGAGATGCTGTAGCGGCACACGGCTGAGGCCTCCATGGTCCTCCTGGGGGGCGGGCAGAGCCTCACCTGAGCCCGAGCAGACACACGTGTGCTCCCCACCCATGTACATCCCCCCCCCGCCCCTCCATGACCTGCCTGAGCATCTCCGGTGTGTCCTCCCCTCCCGTCCCACTGTTACCCGTGCCCATTTCGGCCACTGCCCCGCTCACCACTGCGCCGAGAGGGTGAAGGTGGCGTAGAAGACGGTGCTGGCCCAGCTGCCCTCGTCCAGGCTGCAGACGCTGCGCAGCACCTCGTAGTAAGGGATGTAGCAGACCAGGCGTGCCTTCATGAAGGAGGTCCACTTGCGCTGCAGGATCTTCTTCCCCCCCACGTCACTCTGGGAGGGCACAGGGAGCCTTTTCTGCACAGGCTGCTGGGGTTGTGTGTGTGTGTCCCCTGCTATCTGCCCCTGCCTCAGTTTCCCCCCCAAGGTGCAAACACAGAATCACATGGAGAGGGAAAGGACCTTTGGACATCATCTAAATCCAACTCCCCTGCCCAAAGCAGGGCCACCCAGAGCAGGTCCCACAGGAACATCTCCAGGAAGGGTTCGAACGTCTCCAGAAAAGGAGAAACCACCACCTCTCTGGGCAGCCTCTGCCAGGGCTCTGCCACCCTCACAGCAAAGAAGCTCCTCCTCATGTTTAGATGGAACAATTTGTGCTGGTTCCCTCTTGTCCTGTCCCTGGGCACCACTGAGAAAAGACTGGCCCCATCCTCCTGACACCCTCAAGTATTTACAGGTGTGATCAGATCCCCCCCCAGTATTCTCTTCTCCAGACTAAAAAGACCCAAGTCCCTCAGCCTTTCCTCATCAGAGAGATGCTCCAGGCCCCTCATCATCTCTGTAGCCTCTGCTGTCCCCTCTCCAGCAGTTCCCTGTCCTTCTGGAACTGGGGAGCCCAAAACTGGTCCCAGTGCTCCAGATGGGGCCTCCCCGGGGCAGAGCAGAGGGGGAGGATGACCTCTCAACCTGCTGGCCACTCTCTTCTTTACACACAGCCCCTGGGTCAGGAGGAGCAGAGCTTGGCTCCCTGTGGCCAGGGGACATGCCTACCTTACAGACACGGGCCACCCTGGCCACCCTGGCCACCTGGCTCTTGTCGAAGAAGGACGTGGTCTCCTCACCCGCCCTCTCCGTGAAGAAGTAGTAGATTTTGTCATCGTCACCCACGGGGCTGTCCTTACTCTCCTGGACCAGCACAGAGGCCACAAACTCGGCATCTGAGGGACGCGGAGTGAGAGGCAGAGGTCAGCCATCACCGGGGGAGCGGTGGCGATGCACAGCTTTCCCACAGCCCGGTGACACCGGTCCCGGGGGGACGGGGAAGGCTCACCATTCAGCCAGTGCAGCGGGGACTCCTCCGTCTTCAGCGGCCGCTGGTGCAGGTTCCTCCGGATGTCAGGGAGGCTCCGAAACTCGTAGCGTGTGGCCGTGTACAAGCCGCCCTCTGGGCAGGAGGGGTACCCGTGAGCACAGCCACGCACCCCGGGGACAGCCCCAAAAGTCACCAGCATCCCCATGTCCCAGGCACAGAAGGAGGAGGAGGACCTGGCTTGCTCAGTCCCCCACACGCAGAGCCCACCTGGCTGGGGAACCCCCCCTGTGGGGACACTGGGGATGGGACTAGGGTCGGTGGCATCACACAGGTCCCTGCCAGCCCTGCGAAAGGTGCCACTTACCCACAATGAGGCCGGTGTAGCCACGGGCTGGGTCGTATGGGCACTTCTCCTTGCCTTCCTCAAAGTGGGCCGGCAACGTGAACCTGTCAGCATCCTTGAGGGGGACAAGGGACCAGGTTACATGAGGGGACAGACCCACCTCACCTGCCCGCCCCTGGCTCTCCACAGAGGCTGCTAGTGGGGACACAACGATGCCCATGGACATGCCCTTTCGTGGGCAATACAACCCCCCTGCCCCAGCACGCTCCAGCCTGTCAGAATCATGGAAACATGGAATTGTTGAAGTTGGAAGGGACCTCTCGAGATCCTCCAGACCAACTCCCGGCCAAAGCAGGGCTGCCCAGAACACATCACTCAGGGCTGCATCCAGGGGGGGCTTGAAGATCTCCAGAGAAGGGG
>BJBW01011910.1:27644-52506 GCA_004320125.1 Scolopax mira
CTGCCACCCTCACCCCAAAGAAGTTCTTCCTCAGATTGGAGTGGAGCTTCCCATGTTCCAGCTTGTGCCCGTTGCCCCTCGTCCTGTCACTGGGAACCACTGGAAAGAGTCCGGCTCCATCCTCCTTCAACCCACCCTTTAGAGACTTGGCAGCAGGAATAAGGTCTCCCCTCAGCCTTCTCTTCTCCAGGCNNTCCAGGCTGAAGAGTCCCAGCTCTCTCAGCCTTTCCTCACCAGGGAGACGCTCCAATCCCTCCATCCTCTCTGTTGCCCTACGTGGGACTCTCTCCAGCAGTTCCCTGTCTCTCTTGAACTGGGGAGCCCAGAACTGGACACAGTATTCCGGTTGTTCCAGTTGAAGCCACGGCAGCTCTCCTGTTTCACTTGGCACCGCAGCCCGGCTCCCGGCTGGCATCCCAGATGACGAGAGGAATTATAACAGGCCCACAGCGCCGTGAAATATTGATGGGATTATCGCGGATCAGCTCTCCCAGCACACATGCTGCCCTCACCCCGAGCCCGGGGGCCAGCGACCTGCCTGCGCTCAGGTTGCAGCTCAGAGCCAGCTTCTCCCTGCCCCAACCTCTCGCCCACAGCAAGAGACATCTCTCCAGCTTTCCTGGGGGGGACATGGGGAAACCCATCGCAGCACAAGGTGATGTGCATTACGTTGCTTAATGCCTGACACCGCTGTGCCTCAGGCTCTCTGGCGGTGAGGCATTGTCTGCTTTGGCAGCCGCTGCCACTCAAGGGACCCAAGGGACCCCCCACCCTGCCTGCAGCCCCCGTCAGCCCCCTCCAGTCCCCTTGCCCCTCTCAAGTTCATCCCACATGGCCAGGACCACAGGGGGATACCCCAGGCTGGCAGGAGACCCCTGCCCTCCCCACTGCTGTGTGGCCCCGCTCCCACCCCTGGGAACCAGGTTTGGCCAGGAAGAGGGTTTCATTATGGATCACAGCAGCATAAATACAAACAACTTCTCAGGATCGGGTAACAGCCGGCATTAAATTGGAAATGTGCTGGCAGAGGCACACACCACGGCAGCAGCATCACACACACACACACACATACACACACACACCCCCGGCTGTGTCAAGCTCTGCTCTCCAGGCTGGTTTGAAAGCCAGGAGTTACAAAATCACAGCACTCCAGGAGCTGGGGATTTATGAAACCCACAAAAGAGTTGTGAAACTCATTCTAAAGCCGTGCCAGCCCACACCGTGCCGAGAGGCGCGCTGTAACGTCACAACCACCGGCAGAAAAACGGGTATTTTTTTCCCTTTTGACACAAGAAAGCAACGATGAGTGAACCAGCCTTTCTCCTCCGTCCTTCAACCACGCTGCCGGACCAGCATCACCGCTCTGCCTGCCTCCATGGGAAGAAAAACCCATCGGGGAGAACCCCAGCCCCACTCCTCAGGGTCAGTCTCACTGCTCCAGCATCCCTCATCACTGCGGTCCCCTCTGCCCACCCCAGGACCAGGCTGCCCAGTTTGGGGGGGTCCGGCAGCGCCGCGTCAAGGAGAAGAGCAGGAAAAAGCCATGGGTGATGCCTGGAGGAGGCACTCAGGGCTTGCCAGCAGCTGAGCACACACTCATCAGACTTAGCTTTGCTTCTTGAGAGCGTCACGGACTCATCAAGCCAAGCGTGATGCTCCACAGATTAGCCCCAGGGGAAAAAAAACCAATATTCCAGCGGGCACAGAGCATGAGAGGCTCGGGAGCCTCTTCCCTTCGAGTCATTGAGCAAACTTTCCAAACCACTGTTTCTTTGGGCTGAGAGCCAGCAAGGAAAATTACAACGGCAGAGGAATTTGTCTGAGAAAGTTAGAGAGAGTCGGAAAAAGGCCGGGGAAGGCCAGAAGGCAGCCCAACAGCCAGCCCTTGCTGCAGCCACTTTAGCCCAGGGCTCAGTTTTGGGACAGGATGGGATTTTTTTCCCCCTGTACAGCAGCAGCATTGCTGCCCCGACTTCCCACAAGATCAGATGCTGGATTTCCCCCCTGTTAAGTGCTTGGCAGTGGAAATGGGGATGTTTTGCCCGAGGCCGTTCGCTGATGGAGGTTGCCAGGTGCCAGCAGCCCCAGCCACTGAGCCGAGCAGGGGTGCCAGGGTGGATTTTCTCAGGGGAGAAGCAGCTGAGTCACAGCATCCTCCGATCTGTTCCCACAAGCCTGAGCCACGCAGGAGTTCACGGGGGGCAGGCGCTCGCACGGGGAGCCGGCGGGGTTTGGGTTCCTTGTCTGCAAACCTCTCCGAGCTGGTGGAAAGCAGCTCCCTGGCTTGGGATCTGTCGGCTTCACACCTGCGGGGAAGGGCTGGCGAGACTGGGGGAGGGCAGGCTCCTGACCTGCTTCTCAACCGGGCAGGGCTGCTGGGGGATGCTCCTGCAGCACAGGGTGGGGTGGGAGTAAGATCCTGCAGCCGCTGGGAATCCCGTGGAAGAGGCAAAGGTGCTGTTTTGGGGTTCAACGTGGGGTCTCATCCCACCTATGGGGCAGGAGCAGACCACTGTGGCTGCAGGTGAGGCAGAGCCACAGCTCCAGCCCCAGGAGAATCACAGAATATTCATGGTTGGAAGGGACCATTGAGATCAGCGAGTCCAACCACAAGAAGCAGCTGGCTCAGCTGGACACCAGCAACCTCTCTGCCCATCATCCCAGCTGCTCTCACGAAAAGCAGGAGGGCTTCAGCCTGGCCAGGGAGCACGGGGAGCGGGGTGGGGGTGTCTCTCCCTGTGTTTCTGCAGCCCCCTGCATGGTGGGTCGCCGGCACACACTGCTGAGAGCCAGCAACACGTGTCCCTGGGGGTGCACGGGGGTTGGGGGGGCAACACCCATGGGTTTTACCAGCTGCCCTTTGGGGTGAGCTCACCTGCACCCTCCAGAGCTAAACCAGAAGGGTGCAAGAGCCCCCGGCACCCACCATCCAGGATCCACATCCCCACAGCTTCACTTTTTGGCCATCTGAGCCCCCATGCCCAAACCACCTCTCCCCAGCCCTGCCTGCTCCTGCCCGGAGCCCGGCTGACCCGTGGCCAGCCCTTGCCCCCAGTTCCCAGGCACCAAATCCCACCACAGCCACCAAGAAGGAACCAGCAGGAGCAGGGCAGTAAATAACCCCCGTGCCCGGGCAGAGCCCTGGCAAGCAGAGCCAGCCACATCCATCACCTTCACGGCTTCCCCTCGGCTCTGACACTTTGATAGGGGGTGGGGGGAAGGAGAGGAGCTTCCAAAATTTATGAGCTCGGATTTAAAAATACATCTCCCAGAAGCGCTGCAAAACCCGGAGAACGGTGAAGGCTTAAAAGCTGCCTTTGGGGAGGAATGTGAAAGCTGTGCCTGCTCAGAAAGAGGGATCTGGGGAGGCCAGCGTGGCCGATGTCGCAAACCGTGTTCCCGTTGGGAGCGTTTGGCAAGTCACAGCTCTCCGTGCCGTGCATCACAAGTGGAATGAAAGTGTGAGTAAGAAACGATGGGTTAAAAATCCCTCCAGCCCCGTGGTAACGTAGCCCTCAGCGCAGCCAGGGTCTGGACTGTCACCTTCAATCTCCCCAAGTTTCTCCTCTACATCCCTGACCTCCCGCTGCTCCACACGCAGCCAGGCTCCCAGCTCCGTTTGGAATCGGATCCCCTTATGCGAAGGAAAGAGTGCGTAGCTGTAAATTTAGCTGAAAACATCTCTGCCGCAGGGAGGTGCATATCAAACGATAAAAGCCAAACAAACGTCAGGAAGAACCACCACAACATCCAAGCCCTTGGTCTCTCCAGATGGACTCTCCCCCAGCAGGGTGCCGCAGAGCGCGCAGCTGAAAAGCCTTACCCGGTCATTAAAAACGGCTAAAAAGTAATTTAGCCTGAGTGACAACGATGCTCAGAGCAAGCTATTTGTCTGCTGAGA
Source organism: Scolopax mira (assembly GCA_004320125.1). Classification (NCBI taxonomy): domain Eukaryota; kingdom Metazoa; phylum Chordata; class Aves; order Charadriiformes; family Scolopacidae; genus Scolopax; species Scolopax mira. Next base: position 31,546 of record BJBW01011910.1, read on the forward strand.
TAAAACGAGCTATTTCGAGCCCATCTTTTGTTGCAGTTTTCTTTTTAAAGTGGGTAAGGACTGAAAAACTGCTGAGCCGACAGCCTCACCGGCCCTGCCGCAGGGGCACGGCGTGGGGAGCATCACCACGAGCTGCCCTCATCCCCCCCACCTGCCCCCTCCTGGGCCATCACACTCCCACCTCCTCTGGAAGGACCAGGAAGATGGTCCCTGGGGCCACCACCGCATCTCTGCTGAGTTACAGTGCTGCTTAGGATGATGGCTTTGCCATGGAAACATCTCCCTCCTAACAACATCTATCAGCACACGTCCCCAGAGCAGCCCGGCGTTCATTACACGCTAATTTTTGCCTCTCTGTGACCAGAATCTTACCCTTCCCACGATTTTCTTTTCTTTTTCTCTTTTTAAACTCATGGGTTAACCCACAGAAAGCACCACATGAGCCCAAGGTTCCTCTAAGATCTCCTCTTCCAAAGTGGAACCAACCTTGCTCTGAAGCTCCAAGTCAAGTGGAATTTCCCTGCAGCCTCCGGGAATTGATTTGCTCCTCGCTGGTACCGTCTCCCTGTAGCGTTCAACTGAGTTAATGTATTCCAAAGCTTGACTATTTTTTTTTTTTTTTTAATATTTTTTTTCCCCCTACGTCATCAGATTTTGGGAAGCTGCGGCGAGATGCCTTAACAAGCAGTTTTTTGCCCTCGGGTGTTTTCTGAGAGGGGGTTGCATCCATCACCTCCTGGTGGCTTCAGCATCTCTAAGTACAAATGATACGCTCAGAGGAGGCAGCTGAATTCCTTTGATCCGTGTTCCTGCGTAGTCATAGAGCTAATTTACCTTGATGAAAAAACCCCAACAAAACAAAGCCAGAAGAGGAGGGAGCTATTAAGAAGGACAGTGTGGAGGCCAGCAGGGCGAGTCCTGGAGCCCCCAGGCTGGCTGGAGCCAGGAGCAGGGCTGAGTCAGTCCTTCATGGGGCAGGGACAGGCTGCCGAGCCCTACGCCCCCCTCTTTTGGGCCACCCCCCTAAAACTCCAGGGGAGGTGTTCCCACCTGCGTTGGGCTCGGGCCAACACTCCCCCCCCCCCCCAACCCAGCCCCAGCTGCATCCCTGTGCTTTGGGGAGTTGGGGGGGGGAAGAGGAACGGGGATAAATCAATCCATCCCCGCGTCTGACGCCAAGGCCACCCTGTACCAGCAATGTCACCGAGCTGCTCCCTTGCAAGGACAAGTCCCGGGCGAGGGAGCAGGGGATTTGCCAGACAAGCCTTCATGATTGTTTATTCTTGTCGTTTCTGACCCTCGGGGTAAGAAGAGCAGGGGAGAGCTGCAGGCACGAAACAACAAGCTTTTTGGGTCATATCAGCCTGTAAAGTGCCATTAGGAACCACAGCAGCACAAAGCATGAATAATGCTGCCTTTATTCCACCCTGTACCTCAACGCCCTTTAAATAAGTGCAAATGGTTATTTATGGACAGGGTTTGTACGAGATGCCTCCCCAGGAACACGGGGCTGGAGCAATAATTTTGCCATCTCCCCTATAAACCAGTCAGAGCAACCCCAGGGCTGATAGGATGAGCGATAATCCAGGGCATCCCGGGCAAAAAGAAGAGCAGGGAGATCACTGTCAATCTTCCTCACACACATTTAGGCACTATTCATTAAACACACGTCCTTCCAGGCCACCCTCCTTCCCTGCCAAGGGCAGCCGGGCAGGAAAAACTCAGAAAGGACTCCAAACCTGGAAAACCACCTTCAAGAAGGGATGGCATCGTTTCTTAAAAGCCACCAACAGTCAACATCGGTTTTCCTTAAATCCTTTCAGCAACTAATGACCTCGGTTGCCCCAAAACGATGTGATAATGGAAAGGGAGATCATCATGGCAGTGAGTCATCATCTCCCCAGCACCTTGAACTCCCTTCCCTCTCTGCAGGGCCAGAAGCCACGCTCCCAGCCGGAGTGGGGTGAGGTTGCCCCCAAGAGGCAAATCTGACACAGCAACTGGAAAGGGGGGAAATGCTGAATTTGGAAGATACCACCTAGGAAGGACTCTTAAAAAAAAAAAAGTCTTCTCACGTGCTCTTATTTTCATCTTTGCCACCAGCTGAAAACATCTGTGGATGGGGTGGGAGGGGAGAGGAAGGTCAGCGTCGATGAGTGGTTGGTTGGGTGTTAGTGTGTTCTCCTGGAGCTCCTCAACCACACGACTTGTTTTCCCAGTCTCGCTTGCAGCGTCATTAGAAAGATCAAAAAAACAGTCACTGGGTTTCCTCCGGCCACACGAGACCTCTGAGCCCTTACACCATGCCAGGCTCCTCCTGAGCAAGGGTTGGTGGTGCCATCAAGAGCACCTTCTGTGTCAGGAGCCAGAGAAACACGACTGTGGACATGACAGAAGGCTTGGAAACTGTGAGAAGGCACGACGTGAAACCCCTCAGCCACTCAACATGAAGCATAGAGGCAGCCCGTCCTGCTGGACCAAAATCCAAGTGGCCTCTCAGGGGGGCAGAGGAGGAGGAGGAGGGATGCCTGAGGGTCCCCCGTTGCCCCCAGCACACTCCCTCTCACCCCCTGGGGATCAGCAGCCAGAAGCTCTCTCAGCCAGGGGTGGCCGCTTTGATTTCATAGACCCCGATGGATTTTTGTGCCGTGAAATACTCTTTGAATCTCTAAGCTTTCAGCATCCACGACATCCCGAGGCAAGTGGATCCCCAGCCCTTGTCTCCTTTTATTTGTGTGGAGCCTTCCTGCTAATAAAAGAACTGCAGAGTCTGAGGCCAAATTACAGAGCAGCATTCAACGACTTCTCTCTATTTGCCCTTTTTTTTTTTTTTAAGGCCATTTCATTGTCAAGCTTCTCCGTTTTACTTTCCCACATCACAACTCTCTCTGAGCTGGAGAGACGCAGCCGGCGTGAAGCCACTCCAATTTAATCCTGCCCTTCACACACACACACACAGAGATTCCCTCCCGATGGCCTCAATCTGTGACATAATTCAGATTTTACCCATTCCCAGAGTTACTTTTTGAGAGGAGAAGAGTTTAAAATCCCCAGCCGAGGTGTACCCAGGGTACTCACTGCTTCTGCTCCCTGTCCAGCTCAGCCAAGAGAGCATCCCTGCATCCCTGGCCGCAGCGTCCAGCTCCCCGTCAGCTCCAAACTGGAAGCATCATCCCCAGAATGACTTGTCGCTGCTCGCTCCTGCCAGACTCTTAATTACGAGGAAGGCTGACACAGTTTCTCAGCAAACGGTGCTCGCCTACTGCGGGGAAAAACAGAATGAGGGCATGAAAAAAAAATAAAAAAAAATGGGCTAATAAGAGAAAAATCAACCGGAGGAGGAAAAAAAAAAAAACCCAACCTTGTGCTGTGGAAACATTACCGTAACAATGCTGGAGCCCAAAATACTGAAAATAAAAATAGGTTAGTACACAGGGGAGGGCAGGCAGTGCCCCACAAACGGGGAGGAGAGCTGATGGGCAGCGTGGCATCTCAGCATCCCCAGCTGCCAGGCCTCTCCCCGGGCAGGAGGGCCAGGCTGGGTTCCCAGCTCCCAGATCAATGTCTCTCCGAGCCCAAACCATTCTGTCCAAAGAGCCCACGGCCACCTGGTGAGATTTACACTGCCTTTATAAAAGCCCTCAGCATGAATAAAGCACAAAACTTCATGCCCCACCATCCCCTCCCTGCTGCTGAGCCCGGCAGCTTGAAGATGCTATTTTTTTTCCAAGGGCAGCCCGAAGAGGGAAGGGCACCCCCTCTTCTCCTGCCTGCACCCCAGGAGCCAGGACTTCCATCTCCAAGCAGGGTTTGAGAGAAGAGAGCCTGAGATCCAGAGGCCAAGCCACGGAGCCAGCAAGCCGAGCCCTCGGGCGAAGAGATGCTCACCCCGTTGCACAAAAGCAGGAAAAAAAAATAAAATTATCTATTTACCCCTTTTTGCTCTTCTCTGGGAGAGGGAAGGAGCATCGCTCGCCCGGCTTCCAAAGGGAAGGGCTGGGAGGAGGGGGTGTGTGATGGTGGCCCCCCTGTCCCGTGGCCCTTCCCTACACACCCCACCGGCCAAACCTGCCTGGAAAAGCTGGAGGGGTCCCCCCAGGGCTGATGGTGAAGATGACAAAGGAAGGGAACGCTTCCAGTTTCCATCCCCTCCCCTGTGACCTCCCCAGGGGAACTGGGAGGCAGCAGGGAAGCTGAAGGTGAAACCCCAGGCAGAGAACAAGGGGAGGTTTACAAAAGACACATCCAAACGCTGCTTTAAAAATTTAAAAAAAACAAAACAAAAAACACCTGGAAATACACCCTCACCAGCAGAATACACCTGGAAGGATGGGGACCAGCTTTCAGCATCCAGACCAAAATATCAAGGTGGGAAGATGCAAGTGTTTTTCTTCTCTCACCACCTCAGCCCTGCTTTTGACGGCGGATAAATTATTCCCTTTCAAATTTCCTTAACTGCAAAGGCGAGGAAGGGCTGGCTGGAAAAAACAGCAGCCAGGGAAAAACTAAAAGCACCTCTGCAAGGAGAAGCCCTTCAAGGAATTTACTTTCTCTAGGAACCTCCCCCTCCTCCGCAGCCCCCGCACCCGAAAGCCCTTTTCAACACTGAGATAAGAAGGGGCCCCAGCAGAAAAGTTGGCAAAACATCCGTGAGGAGAAACACCGAAGTATTTCACAGCCTGGGGGGGAAAAGATGGGAAAAGGGCAATTTGAATGGCATGAAGTGTTCTGATAGCTTAAACCACAAGGAATGAGCTAAATCCATTCCTGATTGTCTGACCGCTCCGGGCAGCCCCTTCTGAGCTCCAAGGGTGGATCCCAGAGCAGCCCCCCAAGGCTCCTACAAGCTCATCAGCCTCTTCTGAGGCTGGTTCCCCACACAGCACCCGGCCAGTCCCAGGAGCCTGTCTTCTTTTGGGGGCCCTGAAACCAGCTCTGACACACCAGTGCTGCTGGGGAACTTCGTTTTCCACTGGGAAACTTTGGGCAAGGTGGTTTCTCAAGAGTTGTGCGCCCAAGGACCGAGTCCCCAGAAGAATTAGGAGGGGCACCTCCAGTAGCACCCTTTCCAACTTGTCCCTTCCAGTGGAAAACAAGAGTCCCACGAACACTAAAAGACAGTGGAAAAAAGAAACCTAAACATCCAAAACCAGCCTTGGTGCTGTGGCTTGAAGCATTCCTGGAACCAACTGCCTGGAAGCATCTGCCTGACCCTCCAAGAGACAGCGTGGCCTCCAGTGCCCACAGCAGGTCTCCACGCCTGGGCTAGGTCACCCTCTGAAGACTCAAAGCTGGCTGCTAGGTGATGCTAAGCACGAGCTGCTCTGATGGAGACGGGTCTGGCTCGTCTGTGCCGGGCCAATTAACACTGCAGTAGCCAGCCCTCATTATTAAAAAGGTCTTTTTCCACGTTGGAAAATCCTCTCATGGATTCCACCTCTCAAATCCTCTCAGGAGGCAATCCCAGCAGCTGCTTGGACACCTGGAGGAGTTTGTTCCAGTCATCTGCTTTCCTCCCCCCTTCCAGCAAAGATGATTCTCTCAAGCTCAGGTGCCAACGCCGGGGACTTCAGAGAGATCCTGCAGCCACCACATGGATGGAGCATCCATGTCCCACTGACCTTCAGCCACAGCTGCCTGCGGGTCCTGAAACACTTCTGAAATCCCCCTCCATTACCAACTGCCACAGGAGATGTGCAAACACTGTCCCTGCCAGGTTTCTTCCACTTAAAGGCAGAAGCTTTCATTTATTTATTTCTTTTTAAGCCATACAGAGGCTTAGCAAAAAATAAGGAGAGAAAAAAAAAAAAAAGAAGAGACACCAAGGTATATTTTATAGCCAGCCTTTAATGTTTTTTAATGTGTGTCTGCGATTACTGTGATAAAGTGCACCTAATTTCACATGAAATGAGATGACGTGGCTCTTCATACAGCCAAGATAATACCAAAAGACAAAAAACCTCAGTGCAAAAAATTCTTATCTGAAGACAACCAACCGAAGCCGTGAGGACATTCCCTGTGCCACCAGCCTTTTCCCACCCACCCCGCTCCTGGCTGGGGCCACCAAAGGAGGCTCCATAAAATCCACGCCGGCTGCGGGGTCAATATTTCATTTCCAGGAGTCCCGGGGCTCAGCATCCCTCACCAAGGCTCTTGGGGATGGTCTCCGTAGGGAAACCACTGAGCTCCCATTCAACCCCCCTCAAGCAACCAGGGAATTACCCCTGGGCTAAAAAAAAAATAAACAGATGGAAGAAAAGTCCAAACAAAGTGGGAAAAGGGGGGGAGAGAGAGAAAGACAGAGTGGGGGAAAATGGCAGGATGCCTACCCAGGCATTAGCATGGAAACCCAGGGCTGGCCGAGCTAGGAATGACTTTCTCCATTTATAGTAGGCTCCTCAGCTGCAAGATCCAAAAACTACAACGTGTGTGTGGCCCCAAGACCAAAATAGGACCCACTGCTATTTTTTTTAATTTTTTTTTTTTTTTTTTTTTTTGGTGAGACAGAGCTGAGGCATTCCCCTTTTTGTCCAGGGACATTTAATTAGAAAAGCATGTCTGGTTTTATTTGTTCTTATTAAATAAAAGTAAATATCAAAGTGGTTATTTCATCTGGGAAAAAAAACACCCCAGCAGTTTGAACGTGCTCGAACTGCAGTACAAAAGCTGTTCATCTAAACCCCTCCCCCTTTCCTTCTCCAAAATATACAGGACAGCAACTTACACTTTACATGGTAAGAAAAATATATACACGTTACATACAGTAAACATTCGGCAAGATTTTCAAACTTTATACAACATTAGTAAGGAAGAAATATAAACATTAATAAAATTACATACAATATATTCACCCGAGTAAGCAACTGCTACCAGAGGGAAGGTCCATCTGCTGTTGGAGCCAGGCAGAGAAAAAAAAAAAAAAAGCATTTCCATACCTATATACCACCATGGGGTTTTGTTTGGGTTTTTTGTTGTTGTTGGGGTTTTTTTAAGCAGATTGCCAAAAACAAAGATACCCTTTGAGGTAGATTCTTCCAATTCTTAAATAACATGTTGAGATTAAAAAACAAAACAATAATAAAAAAAAAGGGATTTTCTCCTCCTTCCCCCCTGGAAAATGCCAGCAGCATAAACTTCTGTTTGAAGGAAGATAAGCTGATTACCCTGTGAAGGGCACGGAGCTGCTGCAGTCTCAGGCTAACACTTGAAATGAAAGACAAAACATTTAATATAAATTTGCAAATAAGACACCTTCCCTAGGAGATGCGTGTCCATTCTGTAGCAGTTCCTTTATATGAAATAGACATAATTAAATCTGAAGGTGGGCATTGTTATTTTACATTCTCATCTTGGAAAGTTGTAGGGAATTCACCATACGAGACAAGACAGTAATCTACAAAAATTAAAAGTAAACAGTATTATAAAACGCACATGTTGGTATTAAAAATCTCGTTGGTGAAGCACCAGCTGGTGCTTCTACTCAGTATTTTAAACTTTCTCTTCATATATACACACACATCCTACAGAAAAAAAACCACAGTGTAAGAATGGCATTTGCAGAGAGCACAGAAGGAGAGCACATCTTCCTCTGGTTATTCCACAAGCAGCTCTTGGAGCTTTGCAGACACACAAAGGCAGGCAGATCTCCCACAGCACCCACAGCTTTTCCTCACACGGGCCAAACGCTCAGCTCCTCCAATTCCAGAGCTGCTATTTTAGAATCAGTATTTTCTCACTTTAGAGAAAGTGCTGAAGCAGGTAACAATTATGCTTCTTTCTTAAAAAAAGCACTTCCAACAACACTACTGGTGTAATAGGATTTTTTTCAATTTGGTCTTATAGAAAGGCTTCCTATGATGTTGTGCAGCCACATCCACTGCACAACTAACGTCGGAAGGAGAGGAAGCTCAGTCCAAATGAACACATCACTGTCAGAACAAACGCTATTTTGTTACTGGATAAAACACAACCACAGAGGAAAGAAGCATCCACTTCACCTGTTCGGGCCCAGCCACTCAGCTCCGATTCCACCCTCAAACCAACAGGAAACCAACCAATTGCTCAGATGCAACTGCCACATTTTAGGTTTTAGAGACATTGGATGGTGGCACCAATCCTGCTTTGCAGATGAAGGTGTACAGGCAGGTCTGTTACTCACCCCAGTTCTCAACCACCCCCTCACCTGCTCGTAACAGGGGAGGGTCTAACACTGTTTCTGAGCTCACATTCCACGTCACAGGGCAGCTCTTTCCCAGCCATCCCCAAAACCAACCTTGCAGGTGTGTGCTGGCAAGAAAACAGGTACATATGGTTTTCAAACAACTCTTGTGACTAACAACAGGAACAAGAAAGCTTCCCTCAGCTTTCAGTAGCATAAAATATTTCTAGCCAATTCAGACAGGGCTGTAGAAATAGCTGGGTGGTTTTTGGTTTTGTTCTGTTTTTCTCTTCAGTTTACCCACTTCAATTTTTCAGAATTAGTGTATTTGTATTAAAAACAATGTTAATCAAATTAGGTCCTACTATTGTGTTCCTACTATTTGCCTGAATCAAGCTCAACTTCTAACTCAGGTGACTGATTTCTTCTGTTCCAACCAAGGTGAAGCTTCATTCATTCTACATCTTCCTTGGTTTCAGAGTCTTTCTGTTATTTTCCCTGAACTAGGCAAGGTTTCATGAATCTGGTTCCCAGAAGTCATGCAGTTTTCCCTAAAGAGTAAAAACAAAATAGTTACCAAGTCAGAAAACCAATGACAGAAGAGTAGAGTTGGCACATGCTTCACTTAAGATCGCTACAACGTGTTGTAAACCCCTAGAATTTTATTCTGAAACACTTGCCAGTTTCTCCAATATGTGGGGATTGACCCCAAATAGCTCTGAAAAAACAACTCGGAAAGAACTGCATTTTTATCAACTTTCATCCATTGCTAAGTAGCTCCTGCAGCCACACGTTACTGTCTAATTCCTTTCCCCCCTATAACGAGAAATATCACACACGCTACAAATTACATCTTTTTCACCCATTGCCAGGAGAGATTCATAGTCTTTACAGACAAACAGTTGATCATGACATTATTTACTACTGCATACTTTTACAGAGCATGGAAGCCTTTTCCTAATCGTTGCATGAAATTTGACACATTCAAAGGGGGAGCAGTTATCCAGAGCCATTAAACACCGTGTGGATAGAGCCTTGGACTCAACGAGTCTGTGTCACACAGCACCAGACCAAAACACTGTGTTCCTGCCCCAATATCCTTTTCCAAGCATCTGCTAATAACTATAATCACAGACAGACCCTGTGACTTGGCTCCATAGTAGCATTTTAGTGTATTAGGCAAGCCATTTACAAAACCAGCACTTTGAATGATCAAGGTGAAATCTTGGTTTTAGTGAAGCCACCAAAGTAAGAATTTTAATTAAAATCTACTCTAGTACATCTGTGTATATTCCACAGCCGTGCCATTAAAAAAAAAAAAACAACCTCTTTAAAAGACTATGCTATTTTCAAATGCTAAAAAATTAGTTAAATGCTAGCAATAGGAAAAGAAAGACAAAGGTTTCGTTACAATACCTGAGTAGGCCGAGTGGTTTGTATCATATCTTGCCATTTCCCATATATCCTGGCAACTAAATCTTTTACCTGCAAATTCAGATTGATTACTTTAGCCATTTATGTTAAAAAAAGTCAATATCACACCTCTCCCTGCCTCCCACCCTCCAAACCCCCAGATAACCCAAGACCCAAGGTTGACTGGGAAGGCACAATTTTACAGCTGGCAGAAAGAATCACCTCCAGCCATATCCCTGCAATTTGGGGCTCTGAATTCCACACAAACACATTGCAGGCATGTGACTCCCCACGGGAAGTGTCTGGAATCAGCAAATGAGCCTCTGGCCCCTAAATGTTCACCTCACCCAGGTGAGCTGGGTTTGTTACACAAGTCTGAGCTTGTACCTAGAGACAGTGCCTGCAATGGCAATCATGAAACCCAACTCTGCAGCACTGTCTGCTTCTGATATGAATTCCTTACATATAAAACTGGGATTTTTTTTCATAACCTCAAGCAGTAGTTTGAATCCAAGCCATTCAGAGCTGAGATCTGTGTTAAAACTCAGCACAGTGGTCCCTCGGGAAGTTCCTTTACCATTACATATATGAATTGATGGGGGAAACCAGTAAGATTTTCCCCCCTAAGTACAAAGGCTAGAGAAACAAAAAGTGAAAGCAGCCCAAGATACAAAAACCCAAGGCAAGATTCCTTTAACTTGTTAAAAGTTAAGATCTGGCACAACAGAAAAGAAAAATCTTCTTGACTTCTGTCCCTTCCAACCTAGACAATTCTATGATTGACACAACTGCAAATGTTTGATTTAAAGCTGAAGGAGCCAAGGCTTTTCAAGCTGTGGTCGCTCATTTCATCACTGATCTGATTTCACTGGCTATGCAAGGCATGAAAGTCACAAAATTAGGACTATCATTAGCAAGCCTCACACCACAAAGCAAACAAAAGGCAATCATCACATATACTGCTGGATTAAATCCACAACATTTTTAACTAACTCATTAATTTTTACATAAAACAGAGACATGCAAGATAAACTAGTTTTTCAGTTCTCTGCCCTACACGTGGCTTCTGCTCTTAAAAGTAGAGTCAACTAGCAGTGATTGCCAGGAAAAGAAACTCTGTGGGTATGGAAGTTGAGATGCTGAGCTAAAAAGATGACAAGCTCACATTTTACAGTTGTTGAAGAGTCCCGTTGTTAGCAAAAAGAATATTTTTAGTGCATTAAGAGGGACATGTATTTATGTACATGAAAAGACCTGCTGCAGAGAAACCAGGAAAAAAACAAACTCTTAGAATTTCCAGGGCTGGGATGAGGGAACAACATGCACCAAGAATACCAAAAACCACCCCAAAAAACCCCAATTTGTGTCTTACCTTAGTTCGATAAAACAGCCTTGCATCTTCCCTAATATCACATTTTATGTGCTTATCTAAGGCACCACAAAGCTTCAGTAAGTGTTGCTAAATAAAGACAAAAGTGTACAAGCTAGTTAAATTCTCCACGTCAAAACCAAAAGCTTTCTTAAAATACTATTTCAATTTAAAAATTGCATGCTTCAATTTGAAATCTTCTCAGAAATGTCCAGTAATGTAGGGGGGGGAAGAAAGAAAACAAGACCTCTATTAAATGCACCCAATAAACCAGTTCAAACAGCTTTAAAAAAAATAATAGTTTCATCAGAAATTTCAAAGTTCCTACTAGCTAACTTATAAATCTTTTCTGTCCCCAAATTATCAAACATAGTGCCATTCAGATATTTTATCTGCAAAAAAAAGTTCTGAAGTTTCAATAGTTAAAAATAACCTTTTCAGTAGTGCCAACTCAGGTGATTTTCTTTTGTAGGGATTGGCTGAGCAGGTAAAACACATTCTATTTCTCTCAAAGTTTCTGATTACTTTAATAAGGCAGTTTTGCAACTCCATAATCTATTGATGACTCCCAAGAACTTTCACATTCTGTGAATTCCTTCATAAAATTCTTTTTTTCAATCCCCCACTGAACAGCTGCAAAGAGGTTCTCCTCTGCAGAAGAGGTGAGATATGCTGAAATTCTACTTATAAACATTTGCTGGTGTCTCAAGAGCATTCCAGTTTATCCCAACTAACTGAAAGAGGACCAAAAAAACCCCAGTCTTATTGGTTTTATACAGTGTCTAACCTGCACAATATTCAGCCACATCCCTCTTGCCATTTGATGGCTAAAAGCTCAGCAAATAATAGACTTTCTTCATTAAGAAATATAGATATGTTAAAAATAAAAGTAAAAAACATCAAGTTCTCCACAAATCTTCATGAAGGCAGTTGTAAAAAGACAATCTCAAGAGATCATCACAATACAAATATTTTCTTTACCAATTATGCTTTTGTTTCAGCTTGCACTCTGTGATTATCTTTTTGCATCCTGTAGGAAACCGAGACACTTAAGCCCTGAAATGTCACCAAACATTCCTGCTCTGCCTCCCTCGAACAGCTCATGTGACAGATTTCTTAACAGCCAAGAGTGATTCCAGGAGGCAGAAGGCGGCCACAAACACCTCGCAGCAAGGAACTGGCAGCAAATGATCCCAGAGATCTGAAGAGGATTAGCAAAAGGCTAAGCAGAAGCTATTACTTCACAGATGATCCCACCACACAACGTGAGGGAACTATCTCAACAGAGAAGAGACACAGTCCCAGCTCTCACCCGCTGCACTCCAGCACAGAACACAAACACAGGGATGTGTCTGAATGGGTTTTATTGGATATTTTCAAAGTGATTTTCTTCTAGATTAAAAAATTTCAACCCTACTTCAAACGTTCGTAGGATCATTGGACTTCTTAGAATTTCTACGTTGAATTAATCTCCAGTTACTTTCTGAGAAAGATGAACAAAACGAATGTCTGCTGCCTTGTGTTTTGAGGTAGTCCAATTTGCAGAGGTTTCAGCTCTTCTGCATTTACTCTGCCCCAGAACAAAAGCTTCTCCCCAGTGCTATTATCCACCAGTGATTTTCTATCACATGATAGCTCTTACCAAAATAGACCAAAAGCACATGATCTAGCCACTGAAGCTACTTACCCTTTGATTAGAATTCACAACATCGAAGAAGCTAGCTTCACTGACTAGATGGAGGAGGATGTAGATTAGGTAGTATGCCTGGAGAGAAACCAACAGAGCTTTAGCAGCCAAAGCACAATCATAACTCTTCACATCTAGATAGAGCATCATCTTAGCTGTCTGGAATGATTCCTCCAGCAGCCAGATCGATGGACAAGTATGTCTACGCGTTTGCCTAAATAACTAATTTGAAACAGCACACTCATATATTAAAAACATTTTTAAAAACAGTATTACACCATTCTAAGTTAGATAAGTAACCTACAAAGCTTTTTGTAGTTTTAATTACTGAAAACTAAATTCAGCAGTTGGCTTTATTTTCCTATCATATACATCCAGATCAAAAGACTTGCCAAGAGGTTTTACGATAGACTCAAATAACCAAACCAAGATTCAATTTCTAGATGGGGGAAAAATATTAAATTTTTCTAATGCTTGTTAATGAAAAAAGATCCGTAAGAGATGCATAAATCCCCTTCTGAAGCCTGCAGGTGAAGGTCTGGCTCAACATCAGTTTCCACTGATTACACCTGAATGGAGGGAGGATGGTCCTCTGATTACAGAAGACAGGACTCAAGACATCCCTGTGCCTTAGCTCTGCAGAAAAGATGATAATTGCCCTGTTTGTAACACAGCCTAATACAGCTTCCTCTGGCACGTGCTCCTTCTTCCCTTCCTCCCTGACTATAATCAAAATTGAACATTAATAATGTTTTAACTGATACAGATGAACAGCAACAAAATAGTGTACTTATAGTTCCAAGTACAGAACTACCCTCAAATAAAAATCAATGTTCTCAAAATAGTAGAAGATTCATAAAAAGACAAGTGCAAAAATGCACTGTCTGCTCTATACCTCCTGCTCTAGCTCTGTCTGAAGGTGGTCTCCATCAGCATTCTGCTGCTCCAGTCCTTCTCTCATCTTCTTTAGCAGGTTAGAAGGTTTCATGTACACCAGATACTGAAGCAGAAGAGACATCTACAAATACAAACATTAACAAATTGAGCTGGTTTACTGGCCACGGAAAATTGAAACCAAGTGTCACTAAAGCATGATGTCGCCATTAAGAGAAGGATATAAAAGGGATTTTTAACTAAAATAGAGGTTTTTATGCTTCGAGTAATTTTTGACTATTCACAAATTAAGTGTTTGTACATTGCCTCATTAAAAGATCAACCTTACGAAAACAAAGTGACTCTACATAAACACAAAAGGAAGACTGAAGACCTCTTTCCAATGTCCAAAAATGAGCATTAAGGCACATAAATGATTCTGCACTTACAAGACACAAAACATGCAGGTTGAAAAAGATACTTCTAATATTAATCTAAACTAAAAATTACTATGTGGTCATTTCACGAGGTTCTTGTGTAAATAGGCTTACAGTATTAAAACATACTTAAATCCAAATAATAATAAACACGTTTTCTAAACTTTCAAATATACACAATACATATATGCAGTACCTGCTTGTCATTGTCATCAGGTATCCCTATATGTTTTTTATTAAGCAGCTTTGAAATAATCACTAGGCTAAGACGTCTTCTTACTTCCCTGAAAAACAATTTTTGAAAGTTATTTCCCAGAGAATTTCTTAAATGCACACTGTTTCTACAAAGCATACCAGGCTAAGTGTTTCTTCCCTAAACATAAAGGTCCTTACAACTACTAAAGAGGATTTTCTGAATGTAGATGCTATTAAACTAATAAAGAGGCTATTAAAATATAAGTACCCTTATCTCATCGCAGCTTTTTTTTTTTCTGCCTGACACTGAGGAACCAATTCCTTCTCCTCACTCAGCTACATTATAAAACAGAGAACTCCTAATAGATAGACCTCAAAAGTAGACATGAATCACCCAAAGAAAACGTAACTTTTGGTTATTCAGAGAATTAAAGTGATAGATGTCATAATGTTGTTCAGCCTTTCTTTACTGTGGAGTACCAGGAATTTTGCAGCCTAGAAAAACCACACAAAATGTGAAACAACCCTTTTTTTTTGCAGGAGAGGAGATCAAGAAGCTGTAGATGCACATAATAAAAACTGCACATACATCTGTGACATGAGAGAAAGCCCAAATACTTTTTTCTTTTTAAGCACCTACTACATTTATCCAACTTCAAACTTATGCAAATAAACCAGCTGTTAATGATTCAAATAAATTAGCTGTTAATGATAAGACACTGATGTTACTGTGTTCTTACCGTCCACGTATTATCCAGCTGGGAACCAGCTGAACCAGCCACAGGAGATTATGGTGGTGACTGGAGAGTTCACTCACTGCCAGGCAGAGCTCAGGCATCTTTAAAAGAACAACAACGAAGAAATCTTGAAAATTACTGAAGAACAGATATAGTGAGCATTTGTTTTATTTGCAGAGAAGTACACATCTACTCTCTAGACACATACACAACAGGAGCGTTAGAAGGAATTGGGCCAGGAAGAGATGATGTGCATAAAGATCTTCCTGTAGATAAGTCTGGTAAGTAAGATTTTACAGTAGGGTAGTTGAGATCAGATTGCTTTTCATGACATTTTATCAGCTTAGTACACTTCTTTCTTTGTTCTTTCAGAGAGCCATTCAGTAAATACAAAATTAAGTTCAATACAACAGTCCCCTTGCAGAAGAGGACAAGGACACAATGTCATGCGACAAAAACCCTCTTGATATATCCACCCACCTCCTAAACCTCACACAAATCCAAAGGTTCCAATTTGCTCATATTACATTTTCAAGCATTTTTTTTATATTAAGAAAAAACCACAAAAACTTCAAACTAAGTTTCTTGAAAATTAAATTGCAGTTTTATTAATCTAGCACAAGAAAATTATTCGTGACTAGTTACCTTTGCATCCCAGTCTTTTATGCTTATCAGAAGCTTTATGAAAAGGCACTGAAAATCTATCAGAGGAATTTGCTTCAACTGTTTCTCCAAGCTTATTTTAAATAGCAATAGAAGCAGCAGCAATATTTCTTGATCAGTATATCCACCTTGAACTACCGTTGTACAGAAACCTAGAAACTTTAAAAGAAATAAAAAGCATTAAAATCTTAAATCAGTTTAGCTTATTTTAAGGTATGATGAGAATTTCAGTTTTCCACCCCTATATTAAAACATGCCTCAAATGATGTATGTTGTTCCTGTTGTGTACTAACATCTCCCTGTGCACCAGTAACTGCACTTTTTTTAAATACCTGCTGGAGGCTCATCTTTTGAATGATACCAATACTCCCTGGACATTACAGGAACAGGAAAGATCTTTGCACTGCACAGAGAATCCTCATCTGACTGAATGGAAGACTGACGGACTTTATAAATACCCAAGTAATAGAGAAAACATAAATCAAGAGATTTTTTTTTCCCCACCCAAATATTACCACATGGCTTACTTACAATGGGGCACATGTGCATTAAAAAACCACAGATTAATCAGGAGATGTGTACTCTGTCTCTAGTGGAGATGTTCTCAGCGCTTCCTCTTAAACCAAGTGATTCTTATACTTAACAGTCTCTAAGGAAGTGGTGTGAAGAGGATTCAAATACTTCTCCATGGAACTCTGAAATTGGTTATAAAGTCACTGTTTCACCATACGACCTTTAATCACAGAGAACTAGTCTGTGAAGTGTGAGCACGATGAATGACCCGAGGGCTGGAGCCCCTCTGCTGTGAAGACAGGCTGAGAGAGCTGGGGGTGTTCAGCTGGAGAAGAGAAGGCTCCAGGGAGACCTTATAACGGGGGGCTACAGGAGAGATGGGGAGGGACACTTCATCAGGGAGTAGAGCCATAGGATGAGGGGTAATGGCTTTAAACTGAGAGAGAGGAGATTTTAGACTAGATTCCAGAAAGAAATTCTTTGCTGTGAGGGTGGTGAGAGCCTGGAAGAGGTTGCCCAGAGAAGCTGTGGCTGCCCCATCCCTGGAGGGGTTCAAGGCCAGGCTGGATGGGGCTTGGAGCAACCTGGTCTGGTGGGAGGTGTCCCTGCCCAGGGCAGGGGGGATGGAACTCAATCTTTAAGGTCCCTTCCAGCATTCTATGATTCAGGCTACAGTCTCATGAGGCAGCATAAAACATACCACCCAACACTAACTCCCCTTCCCATTTCCACTTAACACAGAAATGGATAGTTTCTTCTACATGAGGGAGCAGAGGTGCTTGATAAAGTGCCACAGCTGGAAAAGGGAGGCAGCACAACCATGCAGCAGTGAGTGAAGCCAACAGAAAGGAAGCTCTAAGGTTTGCAACAAGCCTGCTGGATGTGAAGCTGAAACACCAGGATAGTATCTGCACATAAAACATTCCCAGGATTAGGATTTTGCTAAAATAACAATAGGAAACAAAAACCCCCATTGCTACCCCCTCAAAAAAAAACCCAAAAAACACTAAAACTCAACACAAAAAACCCTCCCACACTAATTTCTCACCTTAATCACATTAATTAAATTGTGTTGTGGTAGACTGGAGAAGGCTGGACTGGCACAGGTTAGATCTCCTCTTGGCTGTTGTTTACTCACTGTTTCTTCCATCTCATTTCTAATAAAAAAGACACTTAGCTATAAATCAACAATTCTATGATTCTATAATTTAAAGGCTCTCAAAGGCTTATTTGCATCAAACTGAAGAAAAAGCAAACCAACTCCTGCACGTTTCAAAATGCCTTCAAATCAAAACATTCCTCAGTTCCAGAGCATATGCCTCTATCAACTCATAACCCATTAGTTAGCATTCTGCCCAGCTATTTTGGCAACAATTCCTGTAAACCTTCATTAGGAAGGTGCAGGACAAAGGACAATGCTCTGGTTTGCTGAATCCTTACCTGGTAGGCATTGTTTAAAGTTCTGGCTTATTTACTCTTACTAAAACCTGATCTGAGAATTTAAAGATGAGCATGGCTTGACTAGAAGGGAGGGAAATAAAATAAAACCTCCTGATTCTACATTCTAAGCACAAGACTTTCTTTCACAGGATCTCAGCAATAAATATAAAAAGGAAAACACTTACAAAATATCACACTCGTTAAAGCTGGGCTGAAGATGCTGCAATGGAAAGAGAGATCTAAAAGCAACACCCATATTGACAAAAGCAGCTGAGACATCGGCCAGTGAAGGAAGCCATGGTTTAGGTTGTTCATCACTGATGGAAGCTGCAAGTAAAAGACATGGAATGGATTATCATTAAATCTAGTTCTTAGCATTAGTTCCTTCTTCTAAGGAAAACAAAGAAGCTCATCAATCTGTATCAATTCTACCCGCTCTCATCCCAGAAGAGTTGATTGAACATTGAACAACATATTCTCAGAACCATGATGGGAAAAAAAAAAAGGTAGCCTAACACGTTATTTTAGGCTAGAGAAACATCTTATCTATGGAACAGGTAAATTACTTAAAAATTCCACCCATTTTCCCTCACAGCTGTCTTCCACCACAAACTGCAGAATAAGCAAGGAGGCAGTGCTTACTTTTGAGAATACATAGATTACTGTTCTGTGCAGGTACAAGCAAGAGGTGTTACCATAGTGTGATGGAAGCAGAGCTAAATAAAAATCACTGAAAGCAGACAAGTTTTCTAAAACACAAGTGTTAAACATGGAATTCACTTATTTGACAGAAAGAAGAAAACAATGCTCACTGCAAAAAGGCCTGATTGGATCTGAAAGCCTGAAAACCGTACAAAGGATTCTCTACAGGGCACTAAGGTAGCAAGGTAACATCAAACTAGATGCAGTGTTTTTGCAAGCAATGGCAGAAGTCACTAGAATTCTGGTCACTTCTGGATCAAGACAAACACCTAAATGTAACGGAATCTAACACTCAAGACACTGTAGGTTCAATCTCAATGTTTAATTCTGTGAAAAAAACCAACAAAAACCATGCATGCTTAGTTAAGCGCTGGAACAGAATGTCTCAGAATGGTTTAAAGACTCCACAGTGGCAATTTTAAAGTTTTTAGATGACTTTCCAGGAGCAACTGTAACCTATGTGATCCTGCTCCAAGGTCAGCAATCTGCTGCCATCTCTCCAGCCTTAATTCTTTGAACGTTCATTCATCAGCTCAAATCCTTCATTCAGAACCAAGCTTAATGTCAGCAGAGCACAACATAAAGGAGGATACGTTCCCTCTCATATCAGCTCGTGAAATCAGTCTGATTTTAAACAAGATTTAAAATATGACATACTATTTGGACAGCCAGAAGTGCATTACTTTAACGATGTTAACTGGCAAGCTTACATTAATTAGTGACTTTTGGTGGATCTGAATGGAGAACATAAAAAAGGAATTTCTACTAGAGAAGTATTTGAAACCACTGATAAAGGAAGTCAAAACACACAAGATACAAGCAGCAGTATGGGCTGAAGAAGATTCTTGAAAGTGCTTTTGTGCAGGTCTATGAATCTTTTCAATTTTGCCATTCATCTGGAAAGTAAACTACCTACCACGTATAATTATGAGAAAAACATCTTGGCTAAGACTATGAAATGAAAGTCTGCATCTTCCAAAGTAAAAGACAGAAAGGAGAGTAAAACTTTTCAGCAGACTGGGCTTCGGGTCAATTCTATTTATGAAATAACAGAAGTGATTTTAAGAAGGTTTTGTACTGGATGCACTGCTTTGCAAACACGTGCCAGGACCACATTCTGTGGTACAGCTTGCACACACTCTGGGAAGACCAACTCCTACCATTTGTGCATTACGTAGATACTGAAGAACCTAAATTCATGCCAGAATCACAGAACAGAGCTTTTTACTTCCTTCCCAATACCTTTCTATTCTTAACAGAAGGGAAATGCCTTCACTCAGGCAGTTGGTTTTCTATCCTTCAAATGCTTACCATTTTTTAGTGTTATCTCCATCAACCTGTCTAAAATCTGTGTGGAAACACAATAGTCAGGATGAACAGACATCATCTGTGGAGAGAAAAGAAGCTACGTATCAAACACCAAGTAGCATGATGGCATTAGTTTTCTTTTAACTAAAAAAACAACAACAAACCTTTGGTATAAAGAAACAACAGAAAAAACCCAAGACCAAAGTCTCTAAAGCAAGATATTCCCATCTGAGCAGACTATTGTGAATATTGATTATTTCAAGCAGTGCACAGATGCTATGAATACTGTAAAATTAATTATTTGCAATATCAGAATGCTGTGGCTCCACATGGCGTCTGTTGGTTAATAAGAAGGTACTGAGAGTTAAGAGAAAGGAAAGTATCACAGATCCCCTTGGAAACCATTTGCATCTGTGATCAAAATGAACTCCTTGAGGAGGAGCAGGGGCAACAGAGTGAACTACAACCTTTTCCAGTCATGGGAAACTTGAACATATGCAATACTAAACCAAAAACACTGAATTAGTTTTTCATAAAACTCTGAACTACAAAACCTGAACTCTGAACTACAAACTTCAGAGTTTGAAGTACAAACTGAAGTACAGTTCAATTTTCCTGAAGCACTTCACCAGCCCAGGAAAAAACTCTTCTCTCTTCTTTTTCTCCCTCAACTGCTGGAGAGTGTCCTGCTCTGTAAGTGAACTGAGTTGGCTCCAGCTTCCTCCTTATTAGAGGAAAACCAGGGCTCACGCAAGGGATGGAAGGCAATTTTTTGACTAGCTTGGAGGGAAGGAACATAGAGAAACAAAATTTTTCCCTTTTGCTTTCTTTTTTGTTTCAGGAACAGTTTGAATGTGCTAAATAATAACAGAATGGAGACTGAAGAGAGGTGCATTTTTGCAAGAAACAGAACAATGCAAATTCCTGGGGATTTAGACATGGACACAGACATCTAGAAAGCAGACGGTCACTGCACTTCCTTTGAGAATGGCTTCAGAGTTTTTCTTCAGCCATACTGCACATCAGCCTTTTACAAACAAAAAAGAATCTGATCTTGTGGGTATCTCTGATGTGATACATGTACTTTTGCAAAGCGTAGCATGCTTAGGGGGGTTTGTTTGTTTTTTTAAGGGTGGAAGAAGATAAGATTAACATTTGCTTGTTATTAGGCCCAAACTCTTATATCATGAACTTTCCTCTCAACTAGTGTATACTGTGCCCTTTTCAAATGTAGTAATGGATATGAAGACAGACAGGGACATACAGTTCTGCAGTAACTCAAAGTGTGGAGAAAAAGCTACCCCCAACGTTTACCTCAAGGGACAATCATAGAATTCTCTGGGCTGGAAAGGACCTTTAAGACCACCAAGTCCAACCATCAACCTCACTCTCATCACTAACCCATGGCTCTAAGCACTATGGCAACCCGGCTTTGAAATCCCTCCAGGGATGGGGCCTCAACCCCT
>BJBW01011911.1:14660-30197 GCA_004320125.1 Scolopax mira
GCTGGCTTTGGTAGCCATTCCCTCCACCCCTCCAGCCCTCCCCTGTTTGATGCGGCGGGGCGGGCAGGCAAGGTTAAAAGCATCCCAGCTTTGGAGAAAACCAAACCCAAACCCAGACTCCAAGAGCTGAAGGTGAAGGGCGAGTTTTTCCAAAGCTGGGCAGCCGGAGGAGGAGCGGATGGTTCAGCTCCCACTGACTTCAAAGGATTGCTTTTAGGGAGACAAAAAAAAAAAAAAAAGAAAAGAAAAAAAAAATCCCACCTTAAAAAAAAAATCAGGCTATTGTCAAAACAAAGTGCAGGCTGTGATGTGGTCTCCCTGCCTTCTACCTGGCCCTTCATTTACGTGCTGATTCACAGCTGTCAGTGACTCCCAGTCATTAATGGGGATAAGCTGAGCTCTCCTGTATGCATAATAAATCCTGCCCCGCCGAGATGCTTAGACCCGTCGTGCCGCTTCCCTGAGGACAGATGAGGTTGGTTGTGTTTTTTTTTTTTTTTATAAAGCAATTATTCCTTGGAGAGCCTCCACGGAGCAGCACAAACCCTAGATGGTCTCAGAGAGGAGAAGGTCCCAAGCTTAGAGAGGACAGAGATGAGTCCACCATCAGGGAAGGCTCATGGGGTTTGCACGGGGAGCTCCCCGAAGTCCTAAGTTTAAAAATGCAAGTTCTCCTCCTTGCTTGCTTGAATTTCAAGCATCCATTTCAACTGCTCTCTGCAAGGAGAGTATCCATCCCCAAAGTTGGGGCAAAGTTAAGGAAACTGCTGTACTTCTACCAGTGTTTCTCTGTAAAGCTGCTGCTGACCACAGCAAACCCCTCCCTGTGAGCCACGGGGTCAACTTTTGCACCAATACAGTCATTTTTCTGCTTGAAAAATAAATGCAGGGTGAGATTCGAAGGAACCAGGATGGTATCATTTTGTGGTGGGACCCCAGCTGCCAAAACTTTTGCTTTCCTTCACATGCATTAAAAGTCCAATGGTAAGACCCTGAAAGGCCATCTCTTATCTCAGGGTGATGCCTCCTCTGCTCTGGGGAGACACCCCCCTGCAGGGCTGCCTCCAGCTCTGGGGCCACCAACAAAAGAAGGACACGGACCTCTTGGAGTGAGGCCAGAGGAGCCCATGGAGATGCTGGGAGGGCTGGAGCCCCTCTGCTGTGAGCGACAGGCTGAGAGAGTTGGGGGAGTTCAGCCTGGAGGAGAGGAGAGGAGAGGAGAGGAGAGGAGAGAAGAGAAGAGAAGAGAAGAGAAGAGAAGAGAAGAGAAGAGAAGAGAAGAGAAGAGAAGAGAAGAGAAGAGAAGAGAAGAGAAGAGAAGAGAAGAGAAGAGAAGAGAAGAGAAGAGAAGGCTCCAGGGAGACCTTACTTTCAATACTTAAAGGAAGCTTAGAAGAAAGATGGGGAGAGGATTTTTAGAAGGGCCTGTTGTGATAGGACAAGGGGTAATGGCTTTAAGCTAAAAGAGAGGAGATTCAGACTAGATATAAAGAAGAAATTTTTTATGTTGAGGGTGGTGAAACACTGGCCCAGGTTTCCCAGAGAGGTGGTAGGTGCCCCATCCCTGGAAACAGTCAAGGCCAGGTTGGATGTGTCTCTGAGCAACCTGGTCTAGTTGGAGATATCCATGCAGGGGGGTTGGACTAGATGGCCTTTAAAGGTCCCTTCCAACCCAACTGTCCTCTGATTCCATAGTGCAAAGAGGCAAAACAACAGTTTGGGTTTGGAAACATCTAATAGATATCCACAACCAAGGGCACAAGGGACAAAGCCATGACGACCAGGGTGGGTGGTGCAGGTGCTTCCTTACCTCCATGGAGCAGCAAAGAACAGCGTCTTCCTTCACATCCTGAGATTGCAACAACTGCGAAAGAGAAAAGACAGAGGTGGTGAGAAACATGTGACCTCCTCCTCCTCCTTCTCCTCCTCCTCCTTTATGACCCTTCTTCCATCTTCTCGTCCTGCTTGGTTTTACCACCTCCAGCAGGAAAGGACAGAAAATCAGAAAAAGGGGAGGAAAGAGGTTAGAAAATGAAATATTAAGTGACAAAACACGGGGTAACGTGTATCACCAGCCTATCTGATGCTGAGAGCCTCCAAGCGGGCAGAATATAGACAATTTAGATTAATAGCTTTCAAAAATAATTTTATTTAGGTGAAATTGCTTTTTTCATCCCATGGTGTGAGAAAACACACTCGTTTCATATATGTGGTGATGAAATATGACCATTGGGTGACAGCATTCAAGCAGTCAAGTTGCCTCAAGGAGAGGCAACTACCCACCACTGATCCCCTCCATCCCTGTGGGGACACCTCTAACAGCCACAAAATTACCCGATGGGAAAGTGTTACATCCAACACACCATAATTAATACAGCTCCTTCTAGACTGATTATATAGTGGCCATGGGTTGCCGCGAAACTACAGTGTCTTGGGTACACCAACCCCAACCCTGCTCTGCTCTCCATGAACTTTGGGTGACAAGCATGAGCTCGAGAGCAGGGGGAACTTCCAACAGAGACCCAAAACGATGTTGTGCATGGAATGGGGTCAGACCTGTGGCATGCCCACTGAGAGCAGCCCTGAGAAGAAGGACTTGGAGGTGTTGGTGGATAAGAAGCCCAACATGAGCCACATCCTGGGCTGCATCAAAAGAAGTGTGGCCAGCAAGGTGAGGGAGGTGATTCTACCCCTCTGCTCTGCTCTGGGGAGACCCCAGAGTACTGTGTCCAGCTCTGGAGTCCTCAGCACATGAAGGACATGGACCTGTTGGAACAAATCCAGCAGAGGGCTACCTAGATGCTTCAAGGGCTGGAGCT
Source organism: Scolopax mira (assembly GCA_004320125.1). Taxonomy (NCBI): domain Eukaryota; kingdom Metazoa; phylum Chordata; class Aves; order Charadriiformes; family Scolopacidae; genus Scolopax; species Scolopax mira. The sequence continues at coordinate 17,480 of BJBW01011911.1, forward strand.
CCTCAGCTGGGAGGATAGGCTGAGAGTTGGGTGGGTTCAGCCTGGAGAAGAAAAGGCTCCAGAGAGACCTCTGAGTCCCTTCCAGTCCCTAAAGCAACTCCAGGAAAGCTGGGGAGGGACTCTTGATCAGGGAGGGGAGCCATAGGAAGAGGGGGAAGGGTTTGACACTGAAAGAGGGAAGACTGAGATGAGATGTGAGGAAGAACTTCTTTGGTGTGAGGGTGGCAAGACCCTGGCCCAGTTTGCCCAGAGAAGCTGTGGCTGCCCCATCCCTGGAGGGGTTCAAGGCCAGGTTGGATGGGACTTTGATGAACCAGGTCTGGTGGGAGGTGTCCCTGCCCAGGGCAGGGGGTGGAACTAGGTGGTCTTCAAAGTCCCTTCCAACCCAAACCATTCTATGATTCTATGCAGTGAGGGTCACTGGCTGGTTATGACAAAATACAGTAGCTCAGCACGTCTCACCCCACAAACATTGAAATCACAAACAAGAACCCTTGAAACCCCATCAAAAAATACACATTTTTTACTTTGTTTTCATCTTTACGACTTCGTCATGCGCACAACGACACCGTTTCAGGCTTTTTGTGGAAACCACAAGAGAAAGCACAAGTTTCTGGTTGTTTTTCAAGCAGATAAAATAATACTGAGATTCTCCAGCCAAGAAAGTGAGCTGGAGCGTTCACTGTACCATGAGGGTGGCTGATAAAATCACAATTTCTGGCAACGCTTGAAGCTATGGCTGCTTCCACTCCATCACCTTGGGCTGAACAAGTCTTACTGGCCCTGAGCTAATCCCTGAACACTGAGAAAAAGGAGAAAAAAATGGGAAAACTGCCTTCATCAGTATCCGAAATTCATCAGGGCAAGGCAAACTTCGGAAAAGAGGCTGGACTAATTAAAACTGCCCATATAAAAATGGCTCGGCGTAACTTAACGTGCTCCAAAGTCACATCCTTTAGTTGAAATCACAAAAAAAAGATGTAGTTCAAGGAATTCTCCTTGGTCTCCAAGTTTTGTCTTCTCCCTCTTCGGTTTCCAGCAGGGAGCACTTTGTTTGCTTTGAAGAGGGTGTTTACAGCATCTCGATGAGCGTGTGGTCTCTCGGTTTTTATCTCGCCAAAGCTTCAGCCAGGGTTTTGAAGACATGCAAGTCCCCCCCTCCCTCACCCCAACCCCCCCAGTTTATCTTTCTGCTGAGTTGTTTGGAAAACGTTAGTTAAGCCCCAGCCGCACGCTCTGAGATAAGTTCTCCCAAACAGTTCACAGATTCTTCGCAAAAAAAACCCCACGAGATTATTTTAAACCCAACAACAAGAAGGGAAAATAATAATAATAATAATTAGGGACAAATATAAACAGCCCAAAAATTCACTCCTGGGGTATTTAGCTCAGGAGCATGAGACAAAGTAGGGCTGCAAATTAAATATATATTCACTTTTCCCATTTTTGCTATTCTTGAGTAAGCAAGAAAAGTGGAGTTAGGATTTATTAGGAAGGACCAATGGTGGCCCGATTCTAGCCCTTCCTCTGCTGTGGTCTCCTCGATGATCTTGCTCTCTGCCAGGGTGACATGGTCAGGGAAAGGGCTGCAACTTCACTTGGGCTTTCCTTACCCCAACTTCCCACCTGCAGCGTCGGGACACTCTTCTCTACTTCAAAAGGTGGTTATGAAGACGAATGAGTCACTGTCAAGTGCTTGGGTATTTGGCTAATGAGGAATAGTCTTATCCACCTGTGGTGAAACAGAGACTACATCCCAGAGAGATGTACTACATCCCTAGAGACTACACCCCAGACTTGGGCAGGCACCTTCTACCTTCATGCTGCCCCTTCTGGATCTCATCTGATGTGACTTAGCTGAACATGAAGAATGCATGTGCTCCACCTCATCCATCCAAGCATCATGTGCTCCACCTCATCCATCCAAGCATCACGTTCTCCACTGCTCCATCGACAGAACCATGTGTTCCACCTTACCCATCCAGGTACCACGTGCTCCACCTTGTCCATCCAGGCACCATATGCTCCACTGCTCCATCAAAGCATCAAGAGATACCAGTCCCAAGGTTCACAGTTCAATCTCTGCCTGTGATATGTGGATTGAGGGGCCCACAACCTGCCCACCAAACCCAGTATGAACCTACCCAGCAGAGCAGAGTAGGACCCAGTAGGCGGATCTGCTGGTGCTTGAGGAACTAGAATCCCAAGACCACGGCCACAGATGGTTGTCAGCCATGTCAATGAGTGCAACGATCTGAATTGAGAAGGATCAGAAAAACATCACCATCTCCTTATGTGTTTCTGATCATAACTACGTTTCTAGAATGCTGGAGGGGGGTCCTGGATCTTCCCCGGTGTTGCAGACACCAAAGGGTGCTTCATCCCCACCCGTGTGGGGCAACCCAAAGCAGCAGGGTGGTTGCTTCAGGAAGAGCACAGCATTTCCCAGAGCTCTTTGACCCCTGTGCCACCAGCTGTGACAGCACTGCAAGGAAAAAGGGGTGCAAACGCCTTGAGACCTCCAGGGAAAAATCACAACCCTGGTGCGACCATAAACCTGAACCCAACCGATGGCAATCATCACTTGCCATCTAATTCATATGTACTTTAAATATTTTAACATAAACATGCTGTACCCATTTAAATTGACACTCCCACGTCGGAATTATTATTTATTTAACTATTTGTAACCGCTCCTCCCCGCTGCGTGCGCCTGCCCAGATCCCACCATGGGCATTGTCCCATCCCCATCCTTCTCCACCGGCTTCCCACACGGTTCAAACCAGCTGATGAAGGTTGGAGGAGGGAGTGGAAAAAAGGAGCACGAGGCAGCCAGCGGGGCAGGTGAGCTGAGACTCACGCACACTTCTTGGGTTTAACCTGTAAATCATCCCCTGGAGGCTGGGGCTGTCTACGAGAAGAACTTCCCTTTGCTCTCCAGCTGGTTTCCCCCGCATGGGGCGAAGCCGGGGCCATGAAAGCAGCAGTTCCTGCTGGAAAGCAGACAAAGAGTCTGCTGGATTTCCTAAGAGAGGAGGCTGCATGCCAGAATCTGCCCGGCCACTCGTACAATACCCAACCTCGGTTGCGAAAGGCTTCTCGCTTTTGTTTCTGGTGCTGGACTAGCAGCTTTGCAGGCTGGTGGACTCCCTTTCCACCAGTGGGTTCCTCCTCTTCCAAATTTCGCTGTCTCCTGCTGGGAGATGGAGCACTGGGCCAGGTTCTCTGCCCAGGTGGGTTCCGGGTGCTAAATATTTCCATAAGCAACCCAAAATAAACTGTAGGGTCTGCTCCTGGAAGTGCTGTGTGGTGGGGGAGCTGCAGTGGTGGTTCTTGAGTGCAACTGGTTTCCCTGGTGTGCTACCGGGACAGCTCTCCCCTGATATCAGCAGCCTCAAAATCTGCTCTTTACACCTTTGCAGAGGTAAACTTCATAAATCCCATGGGGTGGGCATGCAACAGTGGTTGAGGGGGCAAAGAAACCCCAAAACAGCAGCTGTGCTTCATCATGGAGAGAACCAGCTTGGTCCTCCTGAACACCAATGGACGCATACCCATGGGGCGCCGACCACCAGGAGCAAACCAGAGTGCTAAGCTGGTGGGATTCACATACCCGTGAATATTTTTGGGTTTATCATCTGCTTTCTGAGATCATCTGGGCTGCTGAGAAGCTGAAGTGCTTCCTTGGGATTGTCAGGGGGTGCCCCACGTCACGAGCAGGAGTGGAGAACCTGCCCCACTGTCCCTTATCGCCAAACCACGTGGGTTTGATCGTGTTCCTCAGCAACTTCTCCCCGGGAGAAGGGAGTGGGAGCAGCTCAACATCACCTTTTCCAGCCACAGTGACATTTCTCCTGCGAGGCAGGAGGCTAATTAGCTAATTAGCGTGTACGATATCGCTTGCAAAACGACATCCAAGCAACGCTTGCCACAAAGTACCTCCTAGCATGCAGTGCTTGCCGATGCTTTGGTGATGACTCCAGCAGGGAAAGCTTGGAATCATCCATCCAGAGCCATGGAGAAGGTTGGGACGTCCCTGAGACCCGGTGAAAGCTGGACCGACCACAGCCCACGTGGCGCTTGCCCCGACGGGCAGTTCAGGTTCATCCATCCAGGTGGCAACACGCATGGAGAGCCAGATGGCCTTGGGGCGTGAAGCTCCAGCCTGGGAACCTCGGTCCTTGCCCACAGGTATGCTTTTCATCCAACGTGTAGGTCATGGGGAGGTGCCTGCTGGTATTCCCTCTGGGGAGCGGGGACCACGACCGCAAAGGAACCAACGTGGCGTGGATGCATCATCCAGGTGTAGCAACCACCTCACTGGTGTCCAATGAGGCAATGGGTGAAAAAGGAGACACATTTCGATTAGGAAGAAGGAAAAAAACCCCAGCTAATTATGCCACTTGGAGCTTAATTAGAATGGACATGTCATATTTGAAAGGGTGCAGGAGAGATGGTGGTTCCAAATCCTGATTTTAACTAGAGGAGCCCTCGGGAAGGGCCACGGTGGACTTTCTCCTCAACAAGATGGATCTGTTCTACCTTTGAGGTCAGGATCGTCACAGACATCCCCTCGTAAAGGGGGTTTATAAGAAAGATGGGGACAGACATTTTAGTGGGTCCTGTTGCCACAGAACAAGGGAGAACGATTTTAAACTAAAAGAGGAGAGATTCAGGCTGAGATGTAAGGAAGAAATTTTTTACAATGAAGATGGTGAGATACTGGCTCAGGTTGCCCAGAGAGGTGGTAGGTGCCCCATCCCTGGAAACATTCCAGGTCAGGTTGGAAGGGGCTTTGAGCAACCTGATCTAGTTGAAGACGACCCTTCTCATGGCAGAGGGGTGTGGACCAGATGGTCTTTAAAGGTCTCTTCCAACCCAAATCATTCTGTGATTCCATGGTTTTATGATCATCCCTTGCAACCAGGAGGGTTGTTACGGTGCAGGGAGTGCTGTCCCACTGACGCTCTGCAGGCACTCTTGGTGGTCCAATGGACCACAGTTGGGGAACTCTTGCCCCCCAAACCTCCTGGAAGCTCCAGAGTTTGCTAGATGGGTCTTCCTGGGAGCAGAAGCCAGTTCTGCTGCACTTCAGAGGCTCTCCCTAGAAAGACATCAGTAGCTGTTTTCTGCTTTTCCAGCGTCCCCTTATCGACCTTCTGTCGCAAGTCTTGAAGGAAGATGCCTGAGATAAGATCCATGGGACCGCTCGGCTGCTTTGCATGGGGAGAGTCACGCACTTGTCTGAGCTCCAAGGAGTTGCTACAGCTCCCCTTTTCTTCTTGTCACAGGGCGCGGGGTGGTGAAAACAGCCAAGACTGGGGAAAATGCAAAGTACGAACGAGGGTGTGGGGGATGAGGAATTACGAAATGCTCCACCAGCAAAGCCAGTTTCAGGATTTCTACAATCTGCTCCCATCAGAAGTATCAGCTCCTTGACCCAGGACATCAGAAGGTCAGTTGGGCTGTTCCTGCACCCACCAACAAGCTGCGCCAGTACCGAGTCCCTCTCTGGGTATAAACTTGGGAGCGAAGGAAGTCAGGTGAGACCTTTTCCTAGAGAAGAAACAAGTGACCACTTGGAAACAGAAGCCCTTTAGATGTCCACAGGCATAGATGGCATCTTCTCTGCTCCCCCATTTGATGCTAAGGTTGCCCAAACACAAAGTTTTGGAGAAAACCTTTCCCTTACGGAGCTGGTCTCTGCTTCAGAAACAGGTTCTGCTGTGTTCCAAAATGTTTTTTGTTGGGCTCTAAAAACCCAGCTGAGCTGGGAGAGGTGGTTGTGTCAGGCTGTATCCACTAGCAATGGTCCTTCTCTCTCCATGGCCTTCTGTTTATCCCTCCCAGAAGATCTGGTGAAGTCTTCAAGCCCTCTGAAGACGTACAAGGTGCCACCAGCCCATGCAGCTCATAGAAGGCTCCCTCTTCCCAGTTCCCTGACTGGGGTGGCCTGGTCTCAGCCTGGGTGAGAACATGCTGACAGCAAGTCAGGCTGCTCCAGTAGGAAGAAGCCACCAATACGGGTCATTGATGGTCCCATAAAGAGCTGCTCAGAGGAGATGGCACAGGGGGAAAGAAGCTCTGAACTGAAGCTGCTCCCACCAGCACTGTTATATCCAAAGCTGTGTCCATAGGAGGCACCTCCCCTAATGTATTTTGGACAACTTGAAGGAGTCTGTTTGGTGGCACCTAGTCCTTTTACAGCTCTCAGCTGAGGAGGAGACTTCTGTTCTCCTATTAGCCAATCAGGACTCCTTGGGAGGATGGTAAGAAGAGATTAGTTTGTTTATTGCATCCAGTAAACCAAAATGTTGGTTATCCTCCTTGTCAGGCTCCCGAGGAACCCAGTGATACTTAACAGCAAATTGAATTAAAGGCCAGAGGAACAAAATCCTGCAGCCAGTCATGGGAAACTCCTCCTACTCCTTTCCACTGTAGACAAGGGAAACCATGAAACACAACTCTCTCTCCCCAGATCTGGAACAGCAGAAGGGATTCCTACGAAGATGGAAACCATTAAGAGGCAATTACTGGAGACACTGATGAAGAAAATCTGGTCACTCATCAATCCAGACACTGCAATCCAACAGTAGCCCAGCGGTTACACATCCTCTGGCTGGAGGTGGACCTTCAGGACCTGAAGGTGGTGGAGACAGAGGGATAGAGCCACCCAGTCTGCACGCACAGGGAGACCCAGCCACCCCGACGGCCGGCTTCATCCTGCCTGGCCCGAAGACATAATAACCCCGGGAGAGGAGGATGTGATCTCATCCCAAGGGTCCCTGGGAAACACAAAACATGGAAAGAAGGAGCAGCGAGAGACCATCACACTTGATTGCGACGGGCTCCACCCTGGCTCGCCCGGACGCTCTCCGCTTTCCTGGCTGCTCTGTGGAGAAAGCCAGTGCCCGGCGGCAGACGCAAATCGTGGTGTTTACATCCCATTGAAAGGGTTTTTTGGGAACTAACAATGCCTGGTACAGAGGGCGAAGGAGAAAAACAAAACCACGCGAGGAGGAGGGACCATCCTGTGAGATGGTATCTGGCTTTGTTTCTTGATCTGCCCTAATTGCCTCCTCTGCCTTTTCCACGGGTCTCAGAGATACAAGGCTGGCATTTCCCCTCCCCAATTTAAAATATGGCCATTATGGTTTTAATGCTGGGACTAAAAGAGTCACAGAGCTTTCCAAGAATCTGTGTTTCTGCACATGAAATACTCAACAGAGTGAGTACCTGGCCTCAAAGGCGTCGTGCTGCCCACCTTATTTTGGTCTGTCCTCAGCCTCTCCCACGGATCACCCCATCTCCTTCTCCTCAACTCCACCCTTTGACCAAAATGATGCTGATTAAAGGGATTTTTTTCCCTGCCAGGAGCTTGGTCCTACAGACAGACACCTGCTTGTCCCTCCTCTTTGCAGACCCTGTAAAGAGTGACCTCCCACCACAGCTCCGAAGGTTCCGCATCGTCCCACGCATCGGTGTCCCCTGCCCCATCCAAATCCCAGACTTTTCTCCCACCTCTTCCAGGTCTTCAATCCTCCTTTTATGGATTCCCAGGACATTTCCCCCACTTGTTTGCTCTCCCCATTTCTCCTTCTTTCTCCCATGTCTCTGACTCCCAGTTTCCTCTTCCTCTCTCCTACGCCTGCATCCCTCATCCCTCCTCCATCCTTTCCTCCTCCAAACCACTTCCCAGTTTGCCCCAGTCCTACCAGATTGGAGACCAAACCACTTTGGAAAACCACACAGGGAGGACCAGAAGGGGACTTTTATGAGGAAATAAACCCCCTTCTTCACGAAGGACTTATTTTCTCTGGTCAGATCTGGCCTCATGGAGCAACCTGGGTGAAAGGGTCAGGATCTTTCGGTGCCTTTGGTCCCTTGGTGCCTTTGCTCATCCAATAAAGAAAAAATTCCATCCCATTCTCCATCTAGTAGCCTAATCTTAAAATCATTATATTGTCAAAGACCCATTTTGGTTTTTTTGACTCAAAAGGCTGAGGTGTTTTAAAAGTGAGAGCGATTAAAAAAAAAAGAAAGAAAAAAATAATAAAAAAAATAATAAAAAAAGAAAAAAAAACCCAACACGTTAAAAGATACAATTTTCTTTTCCAAACAGCACCACCCTCCTCCTGACTGCAGCCGGCAAGGTTTTCCCTCTCTCTTCCTCTGAAGGAGACAGTGAAAAGGCAGTGCCCTCTTGAAGTTCAGACGTTAATTACCGCGTTAGAATATTTTGCTAAATTACACAGCATGGCCCCGGGAGATAACAGGCGCTAAGAAGAAGAAGGGAGGGGAGTGGATACTCGTCTACAGGCTGCACCGCAGACTCAGACGTGGGGGGAAAGGCAATTAGACAGGGAGTATTTATCCTCCCTGCACCAATAACACCCCCACCCCCCCCCCCAACACCCCGAGGCTCTCAGTCAGCAGCGCCTACCAAAGGCGACGGGAGGTGAGGAGCAGGCTCTCGTGAAGTTTGGAGATGACAACAAGTTGGAGGGACTCCAAGGTGGGGGAGAAATAACCCCAAGTGCCAGTACAGGTTGGGGAGGTTGACCTGCTAGGGAGTAGCTCTGAGGAACAAGATGGGACAGCAGGGGGCCCATGAGCTGGCAACGTGTCCTTGTGGCCAAGAAGGCTAATGGCAATTTGGAAGACATCAAGAAGAGTTTGACCACCGGTCATCCGGGTCGAGGGAGGTCATTCTCCCCCTCTGCTCTGCCCTAGGGAGGCCCCATCTGGAGCACTGGGTCCAGTTCTGGGCTCCCCCGTTCAAGAAGGACAGGGAACTGCTGTAGAGGAGACAGCAGAAGTCCACAAAGAGAAGCATCTCTCTTACGAAGAGAGGCTGAGGCACTTGGGTCTTTTTAGTCTCTATAAGAGAAGACTTAGGGGGGATCTGATCAATGAATACAAATCCTTCAAGGGTGGGTGTCAGAAGGATGGGGCCAGGCTTTTTTCAGTGGTGCCCAGGGACAGGACAAGAGGAAATGAGCACAAACTTAAGAAGTTCCACCTAAATGTGAGGAGGAACTTCTTTCCTGTGAGGGTGGCAGAGCCCTGACAGAGGCTGCCCAGAGAGGTGGTGGAGTCTCCTTCTCTGGAGACATTCCAACCCCACCTGAACACATTTCTGTGCAACCTGCTCTGGGTGGCCCTGCTTTGGCGGGGGGTTGGACTAGATGATGTCCAGAGGTCCCTTCCAACCCCATATCATGATTCTATGACTCAGGCACTGCCCTCAGTCCCGTGGGGTTGGTAATAAGACCATAAAAGCATCTGTCTTGGGGTCAGGTCAATGCCCACATCTCCCTTATGGAGGGTGATGCTCAGGGTATCCACCCATCCCAAGCAGCAATAACCCTCTCAAGGTGGAGAGGTCTCCATAAAGTGGTCCTGCAGCCACAGCCTCCTGCACAAAGGAGTTTTGCACTTGAATTAGTCTCTGTGATGAGCTGCTTCCCAGGGTTTGCTCTGAACCTGCCCCAACAGAACAGTCTGATGTATCCACGGGTGCTGAGAGTGGGACAGTGCCCTGTACCCCTGGAATCCAATCCCCTTATACCTAAGCTAGGACATCACAGGTGGACAATCAGATGGGTAAAAAAACCTGGTGGGATGGTTGGACTCGGAGGACTGTAGCTATTGCGTTACAACCCAACTCTGCCTGGAGGTCAGTGATGAGGAGAACCAAGCTGTCTATCTCAGGAGCTGCCCTGTTTAGCATCCTCATGATGACCTGGAGGAGTTGAGGAGCACATTCTTGTGAAGTTTGGAGATGACACCAAGTTGGAGGAACCACTCAATGTGCTTGAGGAGCTGCCATCCAGAGCAACTGCAGCGGGCTGGGGAAAGGAGCCAAGAGGAACCTTAAACATTCAACAGGAAAGAAGCCCTGTGCAGGAGAAGAGCACAGACAGGGGAATGAGTAAAGGGTGGGATAAGGTTATTATCGGGGGTGAGATGGGGCACAGCCCACCCTGTGGGACAGGAATTGTCAAGGGGCTTTGAGGGGACCACAGTGACATCGCCACCTGGCATCTTCTAGAGCTTTGGGTCCCGCAAGCCAGTTTTTCCACCTCCTTGCTCTGCTGCCTTAGGCAACTGCTCAGGTTACCTGCCTGTTGAGTGGCGTCATAAAAATAAACAAATGCATCCAAAGCAGCCCTCAACACCAACCACCTTGGCTGGAAGCAGCTCCTCCTGGCAGAGAGCTGGCAAGAAGGTGGCAGCTCCCAGGCCCAGAGGCACCTCCTGGGTTGGCGTCCCAGCAGTGTCTGCCAAGATCAAGACAGAAGAGCCAAACCTCCCGACATCGTTCACAGAATTACAGAATGATAGGAGTTGGAAGGGACCTCTGGAGACCATCTAGTCCAAACCTCCTGCCAGAGCAGGGTCACACAGGGCAGAATGCACAGAAACGTGTCCAGGCGGGTTTTGAATGTCTCCAGATATGGAGACTCCACCAACTCCCTGGGAAACCACTTCCAGGGCTCTGCCACCCTCAAAGGGAAGAAGTTCCTCCCCATGTTTAGATGGAACTTTCTATGTTCAAGTTCCCGGGCACCACTGAAAAAAGCCTGGCCCCATCCTCCTGACACCCACCCTTGAAGGATTTATAGGCCTTGATCAGATCCCTCCCTCAGGCTTCTCTTCTCCAGACCCAAAAGACCCAAGTCCCTCAGCCTTTCCTCATCAGAGAGATGCTCCAGGTCCCTCATCATCTTGGTAGCCCTCTGCTGTCCCCTCTCCAGCAGTTCCCTGTCCTTCTGGAACTGGGGAGCCCAGAACTGGACCCAGTACTCCAGATGGGGTCTCCCAAGGGCAGAGCAGAGTGGGAGGATGACCTCCCTTGACCTGCTGGCCACAATCCTTCTTGATGCACCCCCGGATGCCACTTCTTGGCCACAGGGGCACATTGCTGACTCATCTGTCCCTGCTTCTGCAGAGCATGACCGTGGCTCCAAGCTGGCTACAATCCTTCCTTCCCTGCAGACCTCAGCCACCACCAAGAGCTGCACCAGGTCCCTCAGGACCCAGTCCTAATGCGTCTCCTCCCCAGCAGCACCAGGGAATGAAGCAGGGAGGGCATTGAGCTGGACTGGCCCATGCCAACCCTGTTGACACACACATAGCCGTGGGCATCATGGAGCTGGACGAAGACCAGCCAGCTCCAACCATGCTTAGGAAAGAGCTAGGAAAGGCCAAAGTGGTGATAATCAGCGAACAATAGATGTCAAATAATATTATTTATTATCTCCATGTCTTCAGTAGCCACGGGGCACTTGTTGCACCAAGCACAGAGATCTGGATTGCTCCTCTCCCACTGATGGTTCAACTGCCATCTGCTGGTCCCAAGCCATTTTCTACATTTTGCTGACTCTGCCAAAGGCCACAGAAAACAAGAAAGATGGCCGGGCTGCAAGAACTAAAGTCCCTTGGTTGTCCTCTTGCTTTTAGTTGGTTCTGGGGGATGTGCAATGTGAAGTATGTTGGATCAGGGCTGAATGTGGACCTTGGTGTTTCAGCATGGGGCAGAGGCTCTGGGGCAGCAAGGATAGAATCATAGAATGGTTTGGGTTAGAAGGGACCTTAATGATCATTGAGTTCCAACCCCCTGCCACGGTTAGAACTCCCACCAGACCCACCAGACCAGGTTGCTCCCACCTGACCAGGATGTCAGCACATTCACTCTTCACCATCTTGGAGGGACAGAAGATGTACAGGGACAAATTTGCTGTGGTTTTGTGAAATCAAGTGAGACCAGAGTTGAGAGCAGATGGGCTGTAGGGCTGGGAGAAGTCACTGGGACATCCCTCTTGCTTAGACCATCAAGCGCGGGAACCAGGAGAACTTCCTAAAAGTGCTAAAAGCATTTCCATCGAGCCCGATAGAAGACTCATGGAAGAATGTGGTCCTGGAAGATGCCACCACTGGTTGTACGGGAGGACAGCCAGGGCTGGAAGCCTGTCGTGCTCTGTCTGTAGTGCAACCATCCCCAGGGAAAGCTTTTCCCCAGGAACAATGCCCTCTTCCAGCTTGCCCACAATTCCCCGAAGCTCCAAGGGAAGAATAGGAGGAAAGCTCTTTCTTTTGTTTCTATTTAACTTCTCTCCTTTGTTATTCTTTTCCCAGGCTCCCCAAATTTGTCGGCTGCAATAGTGCTCTGGTTCTCATCTGCAACGCGTGGCTCCTCTGCTCACCGTAAAAATCTCTCCTTAGCCCCAAGAATCTTCACTGCCGTTCTTTGGGCTGGGCTTGGACATCCCATTTCCCTTCTCTAACTTAAACTACGCAATATTCTGAGCAGAAAAACATGTTTCGATCTAAAGCACCACCCAAACTCACCGTGTTCCACCAAAACACTTTAAGGAGAGCTGGACCCACCTTTAGCTTCTCTCGGCAAACCACCTCTTTGTGTAAAATCCTGATGTCGACCCCACCAGCTCTTGTCAAGAAGACACCCTCTGCCTGCACAAATCTCACCCCCAACCCTCAGAATGCTTCTTGAATTTAAACTATTTGATTCTTTAGGGATCCAGCTCCTGGAAGAGGCAGTCGCTGTGTCAGACATGGTGGTAGACCCTTCCTTCTCCCCCCACACTGTTTTCCAGCAGGCAGCTCAATAAATGGGCACAGAGGAGGATCATAGAATGGTTAGAGTTGGAAGGGATCTTAAAGACCATCCAGTTCCAACCCCCTGCCCTGGGCA
>BJBW01011911.1:33406-52359 GCA_004320125.1 Scolopax mira
CCCTGCCCTGCCCTCTCCCTCGGACAGACACGGGGGACTCTTTTCCATACGCACAGTGAAGATCATGTAAAAACAGCAACAAAGAGGTTGAATCACAGAATAACAGAATTTTCCAGGTCGGAAGGGACCTTTCAGATCATCGAGTGCAACCATCAACCCANNCACCATGTCTGCCCGGCTTTTAAATCCCTCCAGGGATGGTGACTCCACCACTGCCCTGGGTGGCCTCTTCCAAGGCTTGACAACCCTTTCCATGAAGACATTGTTCCCAATATCCATCCTAAACCTCCCCTGGGGCAACTTGAGGCCGCTTCCTCTTGTCCCATCGCCTGTTCCTCGGGAGAAGAGACCGACCCCCCCTGGCTACACCCTCCTTTCAGGGAGTTGGAGAGAGCGAGAAGGTCTCCCCTCAGCCTCTTTTTCTCCAGGCTGAACACCTCCAGCTCCCTCAGCTGTTCCTCACAAGACTTGTTCTCCAGACCCCTCACCAGCTCCGTTGTCCTTCTCTGGACACTCTCCAACACCTCAATATCTTTCTTGAGTGAGGGACCCAAAATAAAAGGCAGAAGAAACACAATGAAAGCTGGTGGCCTTGCTGGACTTGGTGCTCCAGGTGGAGCACCTTCCCAGCCTGCTCATTCCCATATCTTCAGCAGATCCATCTGGGGGCAATCCTAATGGCCTGGCTGCTCCCTGGGGTCTCACCAAATTACAGCAGAGACTGGCTCCCTGCCCGACCAGAAGAAGATCAGGGCAGCCTGGGCTTGGCATTAAAAGGTCACCCTGCTCCTGAGCTGACTGTTGCCATGACCAAGGATTATGCGAGTGACGTGATTTATGGAGCTACATCAAGAAGAAGCACGCAGCAGCGTGGGGAGGGAAAAAAAAAGGGGTTTGCCCGAAGGCTGGATGTGATTTTTTACCTGTCATCTGGGTTTCTTCCTACTGCCCGAGAAGAAGGGCTTGGCTGCTGCCAACCTCCCCCCGCCCCCCCCCACCCTCCCAATCCTTCCAAACTGCAGCCACGCAAAAAACGGGGAGAGAGAGAAAAGCCCCCCAACACCAAAGTTGTCTCTCAAGGCCCGGACAACACCCGGGGAGGATCTTTCTTCTGAAGGCAAGGTAAGAAAAGCAGCTGCTAAAGAAAGGCAGGCAAAAAGCGCGACGATTATTTTCGTGGCCCAACCTCACGCATCGAAGCTCCAAGACGGGAGCTGTTTATATGGTTCATTACAAAAGGCAAAAAAGAAAATATTTAAAAAAATAAATAAATAAAAACCATCACCTATTTGCATATGCAGGAAAAAGACTTGTAAAATAACTGAGGCGCTTGTTAACCAAACAGCGATGACTAATTCCTATCTACACCCATTTCTATCAATCAGGCAATTGCCCAACTGTGTCTGTGACTCCGGACCTGTAGCCAAATCCTGATGGGTCTCTGCAGACTTTCCGGGGGAGTTTGCAGGGTTTGCCCTTTCCTTCTCCAGCCAGTCCCAGGGCGGTGACGGAGGAGAGAGTTGTTTGCCACCCCGGGGTTACCAAATAACCCATTCTGGAGTTTTCACTTGAATTTTACTTGAAAAAAGTCAAAGGTAAGTGACAAACTTGAACATAGGAAGTTCCATCTCAACATGAGGAGGAACTTCTTTCCTTTGAGGGTGGCAGAGCCTTGGAAGAGGCTGCCCAGAGAGGTGGTGGAGTCTCCTTCTCTGGAGACATTCAAACCCTGCCTGGACATCATCCTGTCCAGCCTGCTCTAGGTGACCCTGCTCAGGCAGGGGGTTGGACTGGATGATCTCCAGAGGTCCCTTCCTGTCTGTGATTTTGTGACCTCCTGACTATTGAGAAATTAAAAGACGAGCAAGAACATTCCACTTCCATGCCCCTTATCTGCACCATCAGGGACCTCCAACCTCACCCACTCATAGAGGTCACCCACTGGCCACCTCCACCCAAAAAGCACCCTTTGAACCCTGGAGATCTTCCTTGATGCCCCAAGACCTCTCCATCTTCTGGTACCAAGCTATCTTCTACATCTCGTGCAGCATCCCACCCATCTTCAGTCCCTGAGCCATTCTGCCCATCCGGGGCTGGACACCTACCAGCAGCCCTCTTGTCCTGCTTGGGAAGGTCCATGCTGATGTGCCCGGGGAACTGGGCTATATTTTGGGATCCCTGGGGCATGCTGGGAAATTCCTAGCATCTTGGGATAACCACATGTCTCTGTGGTCCCAGATTACTGGGAAAGAAAAAAAACCAACACACTGCAGGAAACTCTCCTCCTTCCTGTTTCAAACATTGTCACCCTGCTCCACAGCCTTGCAAGAAAGAAAAGTGACTCTTCAACATTTTCTTTTAAAAATAAAAAAATTCTGTAAAAAAACCCCATCAAACTATCCAACCAGCCATAAAATGTCCATAAAACAACCACCAAACCAAACTCAGTAGTCCTGGGTCATGAGCTAGACAGGGAGGGATGCCACCACCCAGCACCCTCTTTTCTTCATCCTACGGCACCCAGTGGGTGATGCCACCCAGCCGAGACATCAGTGGACACTCTGCCCCCAGCTTTGCAGCTGAAGAAGACCTTTGCAAAAGAAAAGGGACTGCTGTCTTCTCCCACCCCTCTCCCTAAGTCATGAAAAAGCTTGTGCAGACTTTGATGGACACCCATGAAGGATGGAACATGGGACGGATGCAGAGGTCACCAGGAATATTTTCACCCAGAATGTGAGACTGCAAAGGGAATAGTTTTGTTCCATTTTCAGCCTCCAGTTGGGCCAAACTTTGCAGAAGCAAATAGTTTGCATGTATTCTGCAAAAGGGGGGAGTGATACTGATTCCTTTGACAAAGCAGGAACCTTGCCAGAGGTAGGAATTATGTTTTTTGGACCAAGCCTGCCCATGAGCAAGAGTTGGACTTGCCAAAAGCTGCATCTCCATGGTAGCTGGAGTTGCAGTGCCAGGGCTCTCCTGAAACATCCTGAGATACCCATCTACTTTGGTCCTGCAAAGTGGTGCTACACCAGTGTCATGGCGAGCACAAGGAAGGTGACCTGGGGAGCTTTGTCCTTACATTTGGCCTTCAGACAACAGGTTTGACCACAACCGTGCACAGACAGGCAAGCCAACATGAACGCCACCCATGCAGAGGCGTTCCATCTCCCTTGGGGTGTCCATCTTTGAGGAGACCACTGCTGTCATCGAGGGAACTTGGAGTTACGGATGCCATTCACCTGCCTGCACGGTGCTCCCAGCAGGACCCATCACGCTGGGCATGGAGAATGTGGAGAGCAACTCAATCGCTTCTCCAAAGGGTGTGCAACCAAAATGGATAAGCCAGACCAACAGCACGAGAGAGGTGAAGAGTTGGCCGGTAGCAAAGAGCGGCTCGGTGGAGAACAAAACCCATGTCCCGTGTGCCCAGGGGACATCCGATGGAGCTCTGACTCACAGACCTTCATGACACTGATGAGAAGCCTTTGAGGAGGTTGAAGAGCGCTGAAACCAGACGGCCGGGTCACTGCCCTGCCCAGTGAACTTTATTTGCTCTGGAAATGCCTCATGGAGTTATATAAAAATAACCTGTGGATTGGCTTTCCCCATGCTTAGGTGGTGATGTCAGGGCAGTAAGCAAATTATCTTTCATCAGTTTGGCTGTATTTTTAAACACAAATTGTATTACTAATTTGGGGGTGCCCTGGCCTGTAGATAATCTGGGTGCGTTTACTGGATGACCTTCCTTCAATGCCGATAGTTTAAAATAAAATGTATTTATACCAGGTAGGAGGGTTGACCTCTCTTCTCTGCCTGGTTTGGGAGAAGAGTTCATCAGGAAACCATGCGGCAAGTAGGGGGATGCCAAGGAGACCTCTAAAGAGGTCTCATGCAGGACAAGCACGGGGCATAAAGCTGAAGGTCAAGCATGCTCATCACAGTGGGCCTCATTTGGTGTCCTCAGCACAGGAAAGATATGGAACCTGTTGAAATGAGTCCAGAGGAGGCCACAAAGACAATCAGAGGACTGGAGGCCCTCTCCAGTCTCTCCAACTGAGAGAGTTGGGGATGTTCAGTCTGGAGAAGAGAAAGCTCTGGGGAGACATTAGAGCCTCTTCCAATCCCTAAAGGAGGCTCCAGGAGAAACAGGGAGGGACTCTTGATCGGGGAGGGGAACCACAGGACAAGGGGGAAGGGTTTGTCACTGAAAGAGGAGAGATTGAGATGAGATCTGGGGAAGAACTACTTTGGTGTGAGGGTGGTGAGACCCTGGCCCAGGTTGGCCAGAGAAGTTGTGGCTGCCCCATCCATCCCTGGCCAGGCTGGATGGAGCTTCGAGCAACCTGGTCTGGTGGGAGGTGTCCCTGCCCATGGCAGGGGGTTGTAACTGGATGAGCTTTAAGGTCCCTTCCAGCCCAAACCATTCTATGATGCTAGGGTAGGCCAGGGGTGGCCCATGTTCATGAATGATAGATGGGCCATGTCTCAGCCCACCCTCTGATGTCCCCGATGGACACTTTCTAAGCTTGGCTTAGCTCCTGCCAGCAATGGAAATAGAAAAGGCCTTTATCTTGGGTCTCTTCACTCTTGCACCCAAGTGAAAGCCCACTCTGAATCTCAGTGTAGATGTAGCTGATGCAACTCTGTCCCTTCTTGGCCTGGACACAAGACCTCTTCAAGACCAGGACCAAGCCAGAAAAGCCAAAAGGACTAGACACTCCATGGGAGAGGAGGAAATTCCATCCTCTACCATTTTGGTGGGCAGCACCAAGTGAGACCAGGAGCAGCATTTTGCCACCAGATCTAAGCCCTCGCTCCAGCCCAGACAGTTGTGGCCAAAAATTCATCCCTTGGGAGTTCACCAGGCTATTATTTTTTTTTAAGACAAGTCCCAAATAACTTTTCCCCAGGTCTGGGCCCACCGGCTCACGGCTGACTCCGTCAGCAGCGCGTTAGAGGGCAAAAGTTTAGTGTGGGCTAAAAATGAGGGTTAATTTAAGCATCGTCACCTTCCAATGGAAAAAAATAAAAGGAAAAAAAAAGAAGACACGAGTTGGGCTTGTTGCTCTGTAAACACAAGGACTCTTCCTCTGGCAGCTCCACTGTCCCCTGGTCTGCTCTTTATTGAGTCAACGTCAAGGAGGCAGGAAATACTGAGTCAGAAATACCGGGCAGAAAGAAATATATAACGCTGGGATATCAGTGCTAAGCGCCATATAAAAAGCTGTGTTAAATACTTGATCTTCCTGGCAACGGGCTACAAAAGGCTGGAGCCTTAAATGGCTCTTTGGAAAGAACCTGAGAGAAATAAAATGGGTTGGAGGAAGGAGGTGGTGCATAGAGGCTGGGACAACACAACATTCCCTTGTGGCTCTCCTGGAGGAGCACACGTTCCTCCCCAACCCCTCCTAGAAAGTGCTCCAATAAATGACAATTTGCACACTTAACATTGCTGCATTATCATGGAAATCACAGAATGGTAGGGGTTGTAAGGGACCTCTGGAGATCTTCTAGGCCAACCCCTTGCCAAAACAGGGCCACCCAGAGCAGGTTGCACAGGAACGTATCCAGGTGGGTTCTGAATATCTCCAGAGAAGGTGAACTCCACCACCTCTCTGGGCAGCCTCTGTCAGGGCTCTGCCACCCTCACAGGAAAGAAGTTCCTCCTCACATTTAGGTGGAACTTCTTAAGTTTGTGCTCATTTCCTTTTGTCCTGTCCCTGGGTACCACTGAAAAAAGCCTGTCCCCGTCCTCCTGACACCCACCCTTGAAGTATTTATAGGTGTTGATCAGATCCCCCCTCAGCCTTCTCTTCTCCAGACTCAAAAGACCCAAGTCCCTCAGTCTTTCCTCATAAGAGTGATGTTCTAGTCCCCTTATCATCTTCGTAGCCTTATTCCTGATTTATAATTTAAATAATTCTTGTGTTTAGGTCCTGGCTTGGAGGAGGCTCTGGAGCATGGCTTTGCCTTCTGGGGAGTATAACCCAGTGAGGTGAGCAGTTTAGAGCACCGCGTTCAGAAGAAGGTCAGGAGGTGCTGGAGAAACTTGTGGCAGCACCAGGGAGTGATCAAATACACCCACCCATGGATGTCTGGGGTCTCACTGAGCATCTCAAAGCAGAGCTACCACCCATAGCTTCATCGGGTACATCCCACTACACAAGTTCCTTCACTGTGCCAAAGCATTGGAGAAGGTGGGACACGAGGTGGGACCATCAGCTCTTCCATGGGCTCTGCTCTTCCTCCAACCACCCACAGCAATACTCCCAGCACTGTGTTGACACTCCCTGAGGAGCGAACCGTACCGAGATCCCACCACCCCATCCCTGCCCACGCTACCACCACCACAGGGACAATTAAGACAAAGCAGAGTAAGATGATGATAGAAACCCTCCTTTGTGCCAACAGCTTCCACATAGGACTGGGAAACAGCCACACAGGAGACTGAGGTTTGCTTCCAGTCCTGTGTGGGCTCCCATCACCTCCATACCCTGATTTCCCAGCTGGTAAATGGGAACAATGTACTCACCTTCCTCTCCAAAGTGCTTTGGGGCATGTGACTGAGACATGCAAATCACGGCAATTATTATTACTCCAACAAAGGAGCTATTGACATTTAAAGCAGATAAAGCTTTTAAATTACAGATGACACCCTGTGCCCAGCCTTCGCAAAGATCCCAGCTTCACCCACCCATGAGGCATTTCACTCCCACAGACTTTCATCAGGCTGTTTCCTCCAAGCTGTATCTGCACCAGGTGAAGGTGCAATGGCTTCTTCTCGGGGTCACTTTGGGGAGAGCAGCAAATCCTACCGGTGGCCTTCAGGGTGGACTTGGTTTCATGATGGCCACAGTTCTGTGAAGGTTTCTAAGGATGCATTCCAAAATGCATCTCATGGTGAAGGTCCAGCTTACCAGGACTGTGAACCACTGCCCTGTGGGCACCTACCACCCATCACCCGACCACCAGATGATCTATAATTTGCATTAAATGCCACTGACTGATTCTACAAGAACAACTCACCAGAGATCCCGCAGGCATCGGACAGACACAAAGAGTCCTTATTCCTCTCAAAAGGATTTGGGCAGGAAGGGGAAAGTAAGGTCAGAAAACTCCTGGTTCTTCTAAAGGAGATGCCAAACAAACTCCCAGGATTAGGAACATCCATGAATTTCAAAATCCTCATGTTTGGGTAACCGAGGCAGCTGATGACCAGAGCAAACAGGAGCTGTGGGTACTTCCCGTGTCTCCAAACACCCCGAGGTGACCAAGAGGGTGGTCACTTGAACTTCCTGCCCCCTGGTCTCACCATGACCTCTCTGTCTGACTACAAATCTGGGATCAAGAGCAACAACCCACCCAATGTGGGTGTCTCCCAGCCAGTGATGTCTCCGTGGTCCTCAGAGGCTGCAGAGGTGCAGGCAGTTAATTGTTGATTTAGTTGAAGTTTAAAGGACCCTGGTGGGTTCTGTTGGATGTGCCAACAGAAAAGTGATGGTAATAACCTAGCAGTTTCTACAGATCTTGAAGCACTGTCTCAGTGGAAGCTCTGAGATCACCATGACCATGAGCAGCATGGTCTGCACACCACAAACAGCAAACACTATTTTGTCCTGGTCTAAAAATCTTCTTTAATGACCCTCTGACCAAAAAGTGCAGAGAAAGCAGAGTGAGGAGAAGAGGCAGCTCAAAGAAAGCCTCCTGGTCTCCTCTTATCTCCTTCTCCTTTTCTCTTCTGGAGGGGAAGCATCCAAACTGAGATGTGACCACATCCTGGGAAGATCAGGAGACCTGTCCCACA
This sequence comes from Scolopax mira, assembly GCA_004320125.1. NCBI lineage: Eukaryota > Metazoa > Chordata > Aves > Charadriiformes > Scolopacidae > Scolopax > Scolopax mira. Next base: position 41,211 of record BJBW01011911.1, read on the forward strand.
GGTTAGCAGAGCTTACCGTTGAATTGGAACAAACCTCATTTCCATCAGAACACATTTGCATCTCACATTTGCATTATCCAATGTTATCCATGTTTCTCCAAATAATTTTCAAGCAGGACAATACACAGAGCAGAAATACTCTGGAACAGAGAGTGGGATGCTCTGGGAGCTCTGGTTGCTTCACCGGAGGATGTCTGCCAGCACCTCCTCCACCAGTACCAAGGTGACAGAGTTGTCTTCCTCCTTACTTCATTTTTTTATTGCCACCTTTCCTATCTAGCACCTTCCTGGATCTCCAAACACGTGCCAGGGTGTCAGCTCGGCTGGACTTTATCACCACTTTAAAGCCCTGTTATCCCAGGAACCCAGCACAGCAAAATGTCATCGCCTGCCCCAGCCCAGATCCTACAGAGAGCAGAGGGACATGGACCAACAGGAGGACACACGGACACTGGGAACTAATGATACTCTTTGAGAGCCAGAAGCCAACCGCTCGGTCCTGTGGGGAAGAACTGGTGGGAAGACAAGGGACCACGAAGAAATACAAATTAATTTTTTTTTTGCTGGGTTGTCGTCAGAAAACCAGGACCCAGTTCAACCCAGTTCAACCCAATTTGACCCAGCCCTGCAGACACCCCATGGCTGTAATGCGCGGAGGAGGCAGCTCTTGCTGGGCAGGTTGGTTCCTATGGATTATTGCAGAAGATCCTCATTATATTTAAGTCCCAGTGCTGCAGGAACCCTGAGGCAGCAACGTGGCCTTTGCCTTTGCGAGCGTGATTGGGAAAACCTTGGGTCATCTTTGGATGTTGGGCCACCTTTGTGAGTCCTCTCCTGGCCAGACATGCCCTGAGACGGGGACAAAGCATCCATGTCCCCAAGAGTGTCACCATGGCCAGCAATCCCTTCCCTGCTACATGGAGGTGGTGGGAAGAGAGAAGATCAAGCACAGTGGATCCCTAACCATCCCAATATCCCCAGCATGGAAAAATGTATTCATATAAATGTCCTTGCCCACAGACCGTGTTGCCCAAAGCATGAGCTCAGCATAAAACCATGCTGGTTTGAAGAAAACCTCCCAAAAAGCGTGTAGGGGATGTTTTATATGGGTGGGAATGGGATGATGGGCAGTTTTCAAGTCCTTCCCAGTATCACGGCAAGGCCTGAGCCTCAACACCATCCCCAGCATCTGCTCAGAGGCCACTTCTGTGCCTGATAAAATATCCATCCCATGTCCAATGTCAACTTGGGATGACAACTAGGACCTTGATGGAGCCTGATGGATGGATCCTGCTTGCAAACACCACATGTACCTGCTGAGGGGTCTGCGGGGACAGGCCAAGTTTGTGCACAGGGATATAAGAGGAGGAAAAGTGGCCATGAAGGCAGGTGCTGCTTCGTCCAGGCACTGTGGCTGGATCATCACAGAATCACAGGATGATGTGTGGTTGTAAGGGACCTCTGGAGATCATCTAGGCCAACCCCTTTGCCACAGCAGGTCCACGCAGAGCAGGTTGCACGGGAATGCACCAAGGTAGGTTTGGAATACCTCCAGGGAACCATCTCTCTGGGCAGCCTCTTCCAGGGCTCTGCCACCCTCAAAGGAAAAAAGTTCCTCCTCATGTTCAGATGGAACCTCCTATGTTCTTATCCTGTCCCTGGCCACCACATTTCTGCGTGCTGGGAGCTGGCAGCAGAATGCTTTCCCTGTGGAAAGCACATCAGTGGTTGGTGGTGCTTCAACATGGGGTAGGACCACCAATCTGCTGATCTGACTTGGGGAGCGTAAGACACCAAGGCTTGACTTATGCTTCTCTGCAAGCCAGGACCTATGGATGAATGAAACCCTGGTGGCCTCCCCCATCTCCAAAACCTGTCCCTAAAGCAGAAGCTCCCGAGCTGGTCAGCACAGGGAAGTAGACAACCTTTGGGTGGACCTCAATGCATACAGATGGCTACAAACAGGTCCAAGAGGCGTAGGGCATTATAGAATCAAAAGTTTTGGGTTGGAAGGGACTTTTAAAGGCCCTCTAGTCCAACACCCAACATTAGCAACTACATCAGGTTGCTCAGAGCCTCGTCCAACCTGGCCTTCAATGTCTCCAGGGATGGAGCATCTACAGCCTCTCTGGGCAACCTGGGCCCATCTTTCTTCTAAGCCCCCTTTAGAAGGGGGCTCTAAGATCTCCTCAGAGCCTTCTCTTCTCTGGGTTGAACCCCCCCCCCCCCAACTCTCTCAGCCTGCTCTCACAGCTCCAGCCCTCGGAGCATCTTTGTGGCCTCCTCTGGACCTGCTCCAACAGATCCATGTCTTTCCTGAACCGAGAACTCCAGAGCCGGAGTTCTCGGCTTTCTCTTTTAAAAAAAGAAAGTGAAAAAAAGAAGAGAGAGATGGATGGGTGAAAAACCACGGCGGGTGGGAGAGCAAGGGGAGGGAGGGGAGGGAGGGGTCCTCCAGGCAACAACCCTCCAGATTCGCTGTGGGGTGGGCTTCTTCCCTTCACCTCGCACGGGCTAGGAGGGAATCGGAGGAGTTAACAGCCTGGCAGCCAGAGATATTCGTGGCACCCAGGGTTCGTGTAAAGTTTCAGACCCGGGACCCTTTTTCTGAATTCTTTCGGTCATGGGAGAAAACATCGCAACTGTTTAGTCTGCAGGGAGGTGGTGGCTCTGGCCCAGCACTCCACGTCGCTGAGCAAACACGCCGGAAAAGCAAAAGGGGCTGACAACCTTCTTATCTCCTCTGCCTGTTTTTTTTTTCACCCCCCCTCCCCTTCCCCATTTCTCCCACCGCCGTGGCCAAGCATCCCACGGTACCGGAGCTCCCCGCTGGAAACACAGCTCCCTGGGGTGGGGGACAAGCCACCACGGAAAGCCAGGACCTGGAGGTGAAGTACCAGCCCGCTAAAAAATCCTATTTACACAAAAAAGCTCAGAAAATCTTTCTCGGGGGATAATATTTACAAATCCAGGGTGCTTCTGCTATAGAAAATGTTGTCTTTTTGGTTTTGTTTTTCGAAATGGATGTAAAAAAATGCGTTCATCTTTTCTGAGGATGGAGGTACGGAGCATGCCCTGCAACGCCTCCGAAGCTGGAAAAAACTGGGATTATGGAAAAACAGCTGCAGAAAACGACATTAACCTGCAAAACCCCTCGATTCCCCCCCAAATTTCTGTCTTTAAAGGGACGTTGATGATTTCCATGGCATATTTTCCAGCATTTTGGCAGATTGCGAGCGTCACCATTAATACCACCGGCCGGCACGGGCTGGAATATTAAAGAGGCTCAAAAAACCACACCTTACTCTTATTTTAACGAAGCAGAAAGGGAAAGGTTTTGGTTTTCAAGGTTTTGACACTATATTTTTAGCCAGTGCACCGTTTTTTTAGCTAGTTCCTGATGCTCCTGTACCGGAAGCCACATCGCTGGGGTCCCAAGCGCTGTCAGAAATGCTCCTTTATTCAAAAAATAATATGTAGAGCAAATGATTTAAAAAAAAAAAAACAATGAAAGAAAAATGAAGGGGAAAAGGAAGCTTTGGTTTTTGGATGCTTGGTGAAGGAGGGGAGAGCACGGGGTGGGGGGGACCCCCATGGGTGGCAGCACCATTGATGAGACCAGAGGATGTGTCACAACGGGGTGGCATCCTCTGGTCCTGTCCTCAAGGCTCGGATTGCTGTGTTTCAAACCCACTCAGCAAGAAACCAAATTTGGTACAAATTCTTAGGGCTCAGCTAGAAATCCTTAAAAATAAAAAAAAAAAAAGAGATTTCTTGCTGGTGAGCACAAAAGCATCCCCTGTACCCCGTGTGTCCGAGTGATGCCAGGGATGGGCAAATGCAGGCAGGGTGATGCATTACAGGGTTCCAATGAGCTGCCAAAAATCCCATCCCCACAAAAAGGGAACAGGGTTGGGGATGGCAGGGTGGCAGCTGAGATCTTCCAACCTCCACAACATCCCAAAATCCCCACCTCGGGGCGGCGGCAGCCACCTGAGCCGGATTTATGCCGGAGCAGATGGTCTGGCAGGAGGATGCTTCAGGCTGGTTGAGTCCCTGGGCTGGAAGGAAGGTGCTCCTGCATCCTGGGGTGAGATTTGAGCTTTTTGGGAGAAAACAGAGCTGAAGCTGATGCCTGTCCAGTCTGCTCTGAGGGGATCTCAACACTGAAGCCCTCTCCTGCCTCTCCTTCAGCGGGTGGTGGTGGGTCCTCAGACATTTCCAGGCATTTCCTCCCCTCTCAGCGAATGGATACATGGATTTTGAGGCTTTTTCAATGGTTGGGTGCAGCTAGAAGCCCACCCTGTTGGTAGTCAGCTGCCTGGGTCTGGCCCAGAGCTGCAGGCAGGGTGCAGGCAGGGTGCAGGCAGGCTGCACAGTCTGCAGTCTCCACCTAGAGCCCAGTGGAGCCTCTGCTCCTCAGCAGAAGCAGGCAGCAGAAACAGGCAGCAGCTCAGCCAGGGATGCTCCCAACATCCCTCGCCACCAGCCTGAAGGATCAAGAGGAACCTCTGCTGAGTCCCACCACCACCAGAAGGTGCCCAGATAGGGGCATTCACTGGCCAGAAGAGATGACGAGACACCAAGAACCATCCCTGAGGTCACATCACCTGCTGGTCCCCACCATGGGAGCCTCTGGGGTTAAAAAGTGCCAGGAGAAACCACACACAACTTATTTACAGAGCGATGGCTATTTTTTCACGACACACTTGAGCATTGCAATATAAGATCTTACCAGCACACTGAACTCAACACCTTCTCCATGCAAAGCTGTTGAGCGTGGCTTCATTGGATGGACTTCAGCTCCCAGGGCACTGGGGACAACCCCTTGGAACCCCCTGTGATACCTCCAGCTGCAACTCAGCTTCTCAAGGGGCTGCGAGCCCTAAAAGCTACCCCTGGGCTTGGGCTGAGGACTGAAGTATAAGCCCCCAGCTGATTTAATTTGGGGTCAAGCTCAGCTTTTCCCAGCTTGGAGGGCTCTGTGTGCTTGTGGGGCACAGCTCCTGTCCCCATCCCCTCCTTCCTCCTTGTTGCCTTTTTTTCCACGCTCCATTAAAACCCCAGATCGTGGGTTAAATCCCTTTTCATGCTCCATTAGATGCCCCTTCATCTCACCAATGGCCTCTGAGGTGATGCCTGATGTTCCCTCCACCCTGCCACATTCCTGTCATGGAATCATAGAACCATAGAATGGTTTGGGTTGGAAGGGACCTTCAAGACCATCCAGTTCCAACCACAGGCAGGGACACCTCTCACCAGAACAGGTTGCTCCAAGCCCCCTCCAACCTGGCCTTGAACCCCTCCAGGGATGGGGCAGCCACAGCTTCTCTGGGCAACCTGGGCCAGGCTCTCACCACCCTCACACCAAAGAAGTTCTTCACCACATCTCATCACAATCTCCCCTCTTTCAGTGTCAAACCCTTCACCCTCGTCCACGGGGGGGGGGGGACATGGCCCCAGATAACTACAGCAAAGAATAAAAGCAAAAATATTAAAAAAATTGTAATCAAATATTAAAAATAGAAAATTATTAAAGACAATAAATGAGAGAAATAGAACTACAAACCGACAAAATTATTCAAAATGAAATCATAGCAGTAATAAATAATCTGTTTCGGAATTGCAGAGCATCTTCAGAGATACAACTGGGGTCAAACGTGAGGAAAACAGGTCTCCTTCCTGCTCCTCCTTTTCTCGGGGTGTGAGAACAGGAGGATGCAGGATGCAGGCAGCTGGGGATGCTCCTTGAAGCCACCCATGGAGCTGCTCTCCCCGTCTCCCTCCAAGCCCATATGTATTCTACGTATATATGTGTGTGCATGAATTTAGAATTGCCTTTGAATTCCTTGGATGTACAGAAAATAAAATGCATCTGCAAAGCTGCATTTTGCAGGTGAGTCCCACCATGGTTTACAAAACCAGGACAGGGCTGTCAGCGTGGAGTACTGTGTCCAGCTCTGGAGACATCAGCACAAGGAGGACAGGGACCTCTTGGAACAAGCCCAGAGGAGGCCATGGAGATGCTCTGAGAGCTGGACCCCCTCTGCTGGGAGGACAGGCTGAGAGAGTTGGTGGGGAATTCAGCCTGGAGAAGAGAAGGCTCTGGGGAGACCTCTGAGCCACTTCCAGTCCCTCAAGGGCCTCCAGAAAGCTGGGGAGGGACTTGGGATCAGGGAGGGGAGCCATAAAATGAGGGGGAAGGGTTTGACACTGAAAGATTGAAGTGAGATCTGGTGAAGAACTTCTTTGGTGTGAGGGTGGTGAGACCCTGGTCCAGGTTGCCCAGAGAAGCTGTGGCTGCCCCATCCCTGGAGGGGAACAAAGGTAGATTGGATGAGGCTTTGAGCAACCTGGTCTGGTGGGAAGTGTCCCTGCCCAGGGCAGGGGGCTTGTAACTAGATGATGTTTAAGGTCACTTCCAACCCAAACCATTCTATGATTCTATGATTTCTGGCCTTGGGTTTTGCTCCAGGGACCTTCTGCTTAAATGCCACCTATCTTTCAGTGAAGGAACCTCTCTCATGTCTCTAGGGCAATGTCTTCTCCAAGACAAGCAGTTCCACTGTTTTCTGTGCAGAAACTGGACCATCTCTAATTAAATTAAATTAAAAACTGCCACGGAAATAGGGTTGATGGGTTTTGCAGTCAATGCTGGACATGGTGTATAGGTCAGATGTTCTCCATAAATGCTCAGATTCTCCTGCCATCACCTCTGTCAAGCTACTATCAATTCCTCACTGAAGACCCAGACCTTAATCATGTTAAGGAGGAAAAAGATATGCTTTTCAGCATTAACCACATATATCTTATATGTTCCAATTCCCCCAGTGTCCACACACATTACCACCCTTGGTGTCTTCATCCTCAGAACCCCTATGATGTAGAAACACCTTGATTTACCAAAAGGAATCAATCATTTCTCCATTACTTATTGCCACAACATCTACATCCCATGAAGGGGTTCAACTTAGTTTTTTCCTCTTCCATCCTCTACCTGGACTTACAACAACAGAGATTTGGCCACCGTCCTGGTTGAGAACCTCCAGAAGTAATCACCCCAACAATCTCAAACCCACTGAGTCCACCAAAACCTGAGTGCAGCTTCTCTCAAAAACCCCGGGATTCATAGAATGGTTTGGGTTGGAAGGGACCTTGAAGATCATTCAGTCCCAACCCCCTGCCCTGGGTAGGGACACCTCCCACCAGACCAGGTTGTTCAAAGCCCCCTCCAACCTGGCCTTGAACACCTTAGGGCATGAATTAGGGTGTGCCATAGGGTATGCAATAGGGTATGCAATAAGGTATGCATTAGGGTATACCATAGGGTATGTAATAGGGTATACATTAGGATATGTGTTAGGGTGTGCCATAGAGTATCCAGTAGAGTATCCAACTGGGTATCCAATAGGATTTGCTGTAGGGTATGCCATAGGGTATCCAACAGAGCATCCAATGGGATATTCTGTAGGGTATGCCATAGGGTATCCAATAGGCTATTCAATAGGGTATTCTGTAGGGTATGCCTTAGAGTATCCAGTAGAGTATCCAACTGGGTATCCAATAGGATTTGCTGTAGGGTATGCCATAGGGTGTCCAACAGAGCATCCAATGGGATATTCTGTAGGGTATCCAATAGGATATTCAATAGGCTATGCTGCAGGGTATGCCATAGGGTATCCAGTAGAGTGTCCAATAGAATATTCAATAGGGTATGCTATAGGGTAACCCAATGGATATTCAACAGGATATGCCATAGGGTATCCAATGACATATTAAATAGGGTATGCCATAGGGTATGCCGTAGGGTATCCAACAGGATATTCAATAGGGTATGCCATAGGGTACGCCATAGGGTATCCAACAGGGTATGCACCAGAAATAGCCCTTCTCCATCGTCACCCAGGCGTTCCCAACCCCAGGGACACCACAGGCCCTGGCTCTAGCTACCCCCTACCTCGGGGGGGTCTGCCTCTCTGGGTGGAGATGTGCATTTCGTGGCGGTGGGGGGGCTTGGGTGTTGATGTTTCTTTTCTTTTTTTTTTTTTAATTTTTTATTAAAAGAAGGTATCAGCCTTCTGTTTGATGTGCTGTTGGCCACGGTTGCTAAGGGGAGCAGTGTACAATTACAGCCCCAGTGATGTCCACTCTAATAATACCCTTGGCCCTGCATAGCTCAGATGCAGACACAGCTCTGCTATAAAGAGCACGGCCGTTTCAACAGAGGAACACGCCAACTTATGTTACACACGAAGGGTTTGGGGCACGTTGCTTAACACACACACCCCCCCACTGAAAAAAAAAAAAAACAAAAAAAAAAGAAGCAAGTCAGCCTGGACATGCTGGACATGCCAGTGAGTGAAACTATGACAAGCAAAAATCTCTTTTAGGACACTTGCTTTCAATTTATTAATTAAGAAGGAAGTTCTAGAAGGGTGATGAAACCATGTATGTGTCCACCGAGATGTTCTTGTTCCATCCTCCTAAGCTCCCTGGGACCGTTTTGGTCAGGTCCATCCCAAGGGCTTGTATGGCCCAAAATAGCTCCTTGTACCAAACTCACTGAGCAGAAAATCAAACCCAATTAACCCCCACCCAGTGCCGTGGGGCAACATCTCCCCAGGCTTGACTAGTCGCCCACCCCAGGACTCCCCTTTCCATGTCTCCCTCCCGAAAGGTTCGCAGCACCCAAATTCAAGCCTCAGCCAAGATTTGGGACCAAAACAAAGAACGAGGGATAAATTGAAACATGGATTTTCCCCAGTAGATCCCTTTAGAGCCTGAAATGGTGTAACCCCGGCCGGGGGGATGCTCTGCAGAGGAAGATGCCAGCAGGGAGGGGGGTGATGTGATGGCATTCCCATGCCGCGGCGCTGGCATCTGTTTTGGGATCAAAACAAGGCCACTGAGTTAAACTGCAAAGACTTGCACCCCAAACAGCTGAAAGTATAAGAGGAGCCAGGTTAAAAGGAGAGTTTATTGCCTATTCTATGGGGGGAAAAAAAAAATCCTTGCTGGATATAAGGATGCTGTCTATAGGTATCGGGATGACGGTGGGGTGGCTCAAGGGGTTAATATATTCATTTCTGAGATTCCCCCTGTGGGGCTGAGCCGTTGCCATCGCAGTCCCAAGAGAAAGGGACAAACAAGCCCCTACAAAACAGGAGCATCTGCTGGGAGCAGATGGGGGAGGAGGAGGAGGGAGGGGGGCGGTGAGCGGTCCAGCCCCAGGCGCCAGCAGCACAAGGGGAGGGAGGGAAGAGGCGGGGGGGGATCACGTTGATCCCGATTTATCACACCCAGGCAGAGTAATTCCCCAGCTCGCCGGTGGCCAGCAAGCTCCTTAGGTCTGGGGATCAGATTAGTCTGAAAGGTGCTAGAGAGACCTAAATCCAGCTCTGGAGCAAGAGCTTTACTCAAGTTTCTTTTTTTTTTTTTTTAATTTTTTCTTAATGGTAAATATGATGGTTGGACGAGATGATCTTCAAGGTCCCTTCCAACCCAGATGATTCTCTGGTTCGAAATGATCTAGAAATGGCTGATAGAAAATATCTGATGGTGGAAGGGTCAGGACTGGAATTGGGCAATGTTAGATCATCAAAAATACACCAGTATATCATATTGATGAATACAGCGAGATGATATCCATATTACTCCCAAAAAATGCTATAGAGCATACTCCTATTGATAATATATCATCAAGCAGTATTGATGATACTATTGATGAAGATAAGAAACCCCCTTATTTCACATCAAGGCAACTGGGATGAATATTTTGGGCTTCAAAGCCAGGTATGTCAGGGGTATCAAGCCTGAAAATATCACCAAAATTCCCAGTTTATGGCTCAACCAAAGCATGGCATGAATCTGCCTGAATGCAGCCGCCGATTTTGGCTTGGGGGCAGTCAAAATCCTTTTCTATCAGAAAGGAAACGTTAAATTATTTAATTTCACACAGCACTTTGCTTTTGACCTGCAGTGATCTGTCACCTTTTGTCCCGTCGAGATATTTTTAATGGATGTGCAATTTGGGGCTGAGCAAATCCCTTTTGCATATTTTTTACGCTCCAATGCTTGAACTTGGTCTCACCCACGTCCCGTGCTCAGTCTTTGCATTTCGTTTCTTCCCGGCTTTCCACGATGGACATTATGGTCCCATCATGCCAAGAGTGGTTACGTGTTCCTGGAAAGCACTTTGGGACTCTCTGGAGATCCAAAATATATTATTTATCCTTCATTCATGCTCCGAAGAGCTGAATGTGAAGCCAGTTATTATTGCACATGATGCTGCAAGAGAAGTAGGTCTACTGGGTCTGTTTGGAGGGGTGGAAACTCTAGGACAGGAGAAGAAAACAAGTTGGAAGAGCCCTTCTCTAACCCAGAAGGATTGCCACCACCCTCAATTTTTGGATAACACCCTGCTGCTCCCTGGCCATCACTCCTGGACTTTATTTTGCATTCCTTAGCATCGTTGAGTCAAGTGGGGGAAGATACAAGAATGACCTGGCATGGGAAAAGCAGGATGCACCGAGGGTTTGGAGGTCCCTCCAGGCCCTTGCTGATAAATCTGGGACTGGTGCTGGTGGCAATTTGTCTCTTTGGGCTTTATAATCACTTCGTAAATAAACTGATAGGGAAAAAAATCACAGCCTAAGACATGTAATGGGCAGATGTGTCTGGTGCCCAAAGACTGGTGGATGAGAAACTCAACATGAGCTGGCACCGTGCACTGGCAGCCCAGAAAGCCAACAGCATCCTGGCCTGGTGGCCAGCAAGGCAAGGAGGGGGGGGGATTCTGCCCCTCTGCTCCGATCTGGGGAGACCCCTCTGCAGGGCTGCCTCCAGCTCTGGGGCCACCAACAGCTAAAGGACATGGACCTGTTGGAGTGGGGCCAGAGGAGGCCATGGACATGCTCCAGGGGTTGGAATCCTCTGCTGTGAGGACAGGCTGAAAGAGTTGGGGGGGTTCAGCCTGGAGAAGAGAAGACTCCGGGGAGACCTAGAGCCCCTTCCAGTCCATCAAGGGCCTCCAAGAGAGATGGGGAGGGACTCTGGATCAGGGAGGGGAGCCATAGGATGAGGGGGAACAGTTTTAACTGAAAGATGGGAGATGGAGATGAGATGTGGGGAAGAACTTCTTTGGTGTGAG